>ML786196.1:314735-338165 GCA_009831015.1 Picea engelmannii | reverse complement strand
AATAAACTTCGTGCCCAATATAGAAATTAGACGCATTCCAAATTATGCCTTGTTGGCAATGTTGTTTGAAAGCCAATCCAAGCCTTCATAAAGGCCTTCACCAGAAGTTGCACAAGTGCTCTGAATATACCAATGGCACTGTCCATATCGACTCCGGCGGTGCAATTTCCCACCAGCCTTCCAATTCACCTTCACAGATTCACCGCAGAGCCTACAGACCCACCTCAACGAACGTTTTCTCGGCCTCCACAGGAGCACACAAGCATCTGTCTCACTTTGACATAAGAAACTGTGGTATACTACAAGCAGATTGCACAGACTCACCGCATTAACAATCAATAACAATCAACACTCAGCTCGCACGTACACAACACTCGGCCACAGATCGCGTGCATCTCCACGCACCAGTTCCAACTCCACGCAGACACAGCTTGCGCTCTCTCTGGCTCACGCCTTCACTGGACAGCTTACACCCTCGGCCTTCACAAATATCCTCGACGCCCTCGGCCTTTACTCCACCGTTATCTCCAAGGTCGGCTCTGATATGACAGCGATCCGCCTCCTCACGATCCCATCCACCATAGACAATGATCCGCCTCACTGTAGAGCGATCGGCTCTCAACAACGGTGGTGTGGCTCTGATACCAAATTAAAATCAATAACAGTGAGGCCACAAGGGCACATCACACACGTGAGTCTACGCTCACATAATCTATTGTATTACTTTGATAAATTGCTTACAAATAAATAGGCTAGGTAAGCCTATAACAAACCCCTATCTTTGTGGATCTGAAAACAACCTAGAAGCTATAAATGAATACAGCTATAACAACCCTGAAACCAACTCTAACAAATAGTTGATATTTCGACATTATTCCAACAGTTATTCTGATTCCCTGCACCCATGACACAAGTCAAATTAGTGTTAGTCATATTTTATCAGGTAAAACAAGTGAATGCATGTTTTCATAAATACATGACTATGTTTTAAGGATCAAATGGAATAGGAAACCGGACAAGAATTAACACTAATATTAGTTAGGGTGGAACATTGTAAAGAATTTTCATGCATATATTTATGATTCAGGTCAAGCATGATGTGCTTTCATATGCACTGTAAATTTCTCCTTAAGGGAATATGCATATTAAATGCTAGCCCATAGTCAATTGCAAGTATACCATTGTTCAGAAAAATATTTAATGCATCTCTTCTCCTACTTGATTGCAACAATAGATAGAAATGCATGATTTGAAAATTCTAGTGCACCTTTTATTTTAGAGCGTCTGTTGTTCAGGGAATTGGTAAGGATATAGGAAAAGGAAAATGAAATCACTTCCAGTCAACAAAAAATTGTTTACAATGAGCTAGGTAGACTCTGGAAATATTCCATTTCACATCCTTGAACAAAAAGCATCAAATACTCAACATTGTTCTTCAGATCCAACCAAATATAATTTATATCTCAGTGTGAATCCTCTACAATACAATACAAAATGCATGCAATACTAGAATAAACACTTAAATATCTAGACACACTTCTCCTTGTTGGTTGTAGTATTGGTTATGAAAATGTCTCAACATTTACTATCAATCCGGGGCTCATAAGCTTTGAGGTACAACACTGGAAATTCCAAAGAGACCATAGGAATTATGTAAAATCACTCCTTTCTCTAAACTATATATGAACACTATCCTAGTTTCTTAAAGACCAATCATCAAATCCCTAACTTGAAAAGTTGGAAACTTTATTTAAATAAACAAATAAACAAACAATCAACTTAGGTACTATCCACTTTTCTCTCTCAGTTTACTGATCAAACTGAACTTGAAAATGATCTGAACACTCAAGAACACATACAAGAATCAAAATGCCAAACATATCATTTTAGTTCAAACAATAACTATTCCTGTACTAGACTCTCCAATCCACCCTGTGCATAAGAAATGAAGGTGTAGTTTCAACCATTGTGCTTTGTCAAGAAAAGAATCACACTCTGTTTTTAATACATATAATTTCCATAAGAAATAAATGTTGCAAATATGGAAATGTTATCAACAAGAGAAACAAAACCTTGGATCACAATTAATCCTCAACCAATGTTCATGCACTCAACAATCGACAATGTATATCATGTGCATGCACCAATCAATATACACACTTAAAATAATATTCAATACATAGACTCCAACCCTGTTAATCTTCAATATATTCACCATCAAAAGTTTGCTCTAAATCAATAATGCCCCAGTGGCTCTATCTTAAAATGAAAATAGAGGATATGATAACAAATATGCTTCCAATGTAATGAGAGGAAAATCGAAGTCGAAATTGTTGTAGATCAATAAAAACACATGTATTTATTATCACCATACACTGGAGTAGTTGCAAATAGTTAGATCCACTATCCACAAGGTCTAAGGGTTCCAACAACTCTGTGTATATCTCAGTCACATTCAGGGTCGTAGGGTTTTGAAATAAAACGAAAGTTCTCCAGCTCTTGATTATAAAAATGACTCAAGAGCTTCAGAGAGAGGTTATATTTGATATCACAATCAGACCTTTACAATGTTAAATACCCTTTAAAACAAAATATTCCCAAATGCTCTTTAAAACGAGATGTGATCAGATCTCTAGTGCCACAGGATCATATAGAAGGTGTACATGAATCAAACTTGCACGATATGTAAAAGAAAGAAGAATAAGTGTTCTACAAACTTACAGTGATCACCATCTAAATTCGTTCAGGAACGATCACACATACAAAGGGAAACATTCATCTATGTATTTAAAAAGGAACATAGTGTGAAAACATGAAATCCACACCAGTTTATACAAACCACACAATCATGAATCACAGAGAGGTGTGTTGAGCTGGATTGGTTGGGCCCTAACCAACCAACTCACACCCTCTTAAAAGAAACTAAATTACAGAGCGAGATTGATTATTCACATATCATAACACAAGTGGAGAGAAATCTGGCATTATATTAATGAAGTTCAGTCTCAATACATAACGAGATCAATGATACAAACCCGACCGATGAGAGCGACACCAAACGAACAATACATTGATATCATATCGCTAACCTCCCTCTATGCCATAACTGAGTTTATATAAGGGTTTACATTCCAATTTTTGGCTATAATCGAGTCGACCATATACAAAATACAACAAGAAAGTAAATTGCAATAGTTTGCCACAATAGGATTCTGGTAAAGATGTAGTCTATTCGAAGGGATCTGGTTCCACTGTTTGAAGGCTCCTCTAGAAAACGGTTGCTGCATCTTCGATTCCTCTGTTGAATGTAGGGAAAAGGGGAGCGCCTTTCTTTCATTCTTGAGCAAAGTAGTAGGAAACTACCCGATCTGCCAGTTGGCCCTTGGCTGGTTCTATTGACCATCGGTCTACGTTCCTTTATTTGGTGCAGGAATATGTGATGAGTGCAGGTACTGCACTTCCCATTGGTTAGTGACTTATAAAGATAATAGACTCTAAGAACATAATAAATGAAAGCATTTTGACCAAATTAAATATTTACCTTAGAAACTTTTAATGATAAGCAACCTTAAACTCATATTTTCAAGATCTCATCAAAAAGAGTATGGGATACTTAGACAAAGGCCTCAAAACTGGTAAAACAGAGGGTGGTTAGGGTATTATATGAACAAAAATAGGTCATTTTAGGAGCCTGACACTCCTATCAATTTTATGAAAAAGTCACATACATTGGGTAAAATGAGAAATAACCACAATGGACAAACAAGCAAGAAAAAGAAACACAAGACTAAAATGCGAGAGAAGAGCACCATTAAATGTAAAATACATGAATAAACAAAACTACCCTCTTAACTTTTCGATAACCAGTTACCAAACCTTACAACACCTAAAAGTTAAATTCTTTGTATAAGGAAAGCAAACTTTCTATATATTACACTGAAGAAAGCATTAGAAACTACTTTGTTGCTAGGTTAAATGAATGCCATATTGTGTTGATGCCCTCAAACAGGGAACTTCTGAAACAGGGAAAAAAACATGCAACTTAAAACCATAGAAAAAGACCCTCAAACACTACACTCAACGTCAAGTAGAGGAAAGTCCATACATAACAAATTCCAGAGAAACATCCAACTAGCCATGTATAAATAACAGAACATTAATGTTCATAACATAAGCTATTATACAAGAAAGATTTCAATATAAACTTCTCAAGAGATATATACTCCCTGTAAAGACCCTGAAATCTCTATCAAATAGGATAAAGAAAATTCCCATATACAGAGAGCGACATTGCTCTAAAAATATTTAGCTATTGAAATGTCCCATTCCCTCCTCTCCAGGCTATAAGAATCTATGTTGTAGACTGACACATTGACTCTGGAAGACAACAAAACAAGGGAATATGGTCTAGACATAACCAGACAGTGCTTCTGTTATGTTACCTATACAGGTGCATTGACTTTCTAGCAATGAAATAGTCAGTTTTCTTTTGAAATTAGCACCATGGATCAAATTCAACGTATTGAACAACTTCCCAAAAGCATCGCACCATCATGGAAAGGTCCTCTACAGTATGTTTTTCAAATCAAAAACAAAAACAACTACTTGTAGAGTGAACAAATCATGCATATATCCCATCAACCTTATAGCTTTTGTTATTTTCAATGCTACTAGAATTTTGAAGGAAATCTTTGTGTCAATCAACAAAGAATTCAATCGAGCTGAAATCACAAACAGTCCATATGATAGAAGGAAGATCATGTATGTCAAACTTTATCCTTGACTGCCACTTGTTAAACACTAGATCGACTTGTTTCATCCATCCTCACAGTTAAAATGCAAAAATAAGTAGTTTGCACTTGGTAACATTCTTTTGACAGTGAGAAAGAACCAAATCATCCAAACTTTGTTTATCTAATAGAACATTATATAGTTCCATATCTTGATCATCATTCATTGCAACCTGAACAACCACCTTGGAGAACTCCTTAGTAGACCCTGTAGTACCCTTACTTGAATTGGTAGTATCAATGTTTGATGGCTTTGTACTCGCTACATGTTCCGAAACAATAGTTTCCCTATCTGCAGTGCCTCCATCCATCATATTATCTTCCAAGATTACATATTGATTGTTTCCTTCTCCCATGGGAATGGTATTCTGATGAAGCCTTGGTCATCCTTTATCATCACTTACATCCTGTCTAGAAATAGATTTTGCAATGTCCAGTTGTCTCAATGCACCTGAAACCACATATTTTTTTGTTGCATTCAACTTACCATGTAGGCCAGAGAGAACTCCCTCAAACTACTATGCATCTTGATACATAGGGACAAAATCCATTCTACAAGAATCAGACTTGTGGTCAAGGTGAAAACCTATAGATGGAGGATTTATCATCAAGCTAGCAGTGGGGCCACCAGTGCCTGGAACTGTAACAGGAACTAGTGCAGAAAGGTCAAGTGCATATTTTTGCTGAGAATTTACTCCTGAGATTGAGCTATATAATGACATACCATTCCAAGTGGTGACTGGAGAATGATTACAGAAAAACTGTCTTTACCTTCCTTGGTATCGAGGATACTTTCATTCCCTGAATCATCAGGATTGAATGAGAGAACATCAGGATAGCATCTCGATTTGGTCTCTTGATCTAGTTTATTCTCCCTTGTTCCCAAGGAATTCATTTCTGTGGTACTTGTAGGAAGCACTGCAACAACCTTCAATATTTCGCTCACAGCAGGACATGACAGGGGTATTTTTCCACCTTTGTCCATATCGAATTTTTCAGATTCAGAATGCCTCAAGTACTTCATTGAAGTTTCCAGGATCCTACCTTATGAACCAGGAATCAATTTTTCTGCTTCAACCAAACCCTCTGCAGGATCCATCTATCCACATAATCCGGATGCAGAAGGTTGATCTATTTCTAGAATCTGCATTAGGTTCCCAGCTTCCTCAACACTCTTAATGCATTCATCAACATGATTAAATTTGAAGGATCTATATCCATAATCATTTTGGGGAGATCTAGCTTCATTCCTAGTGCTCTTCTTCAACTTAGTATTAAGTTGTATGGGAACATTACAAAGAGACTCATTGTATACATTATGTTGTGTAGGCATGCTACAAAGCAAAATGTCCCCCATGTTTGGAAATCTAATTGACACTCAGTTATTGACTACATTATCACCATGCACAACATCAACCCCCTTGTCACACGTCATTCTAGAGTGTAATACTGCCTCACATTCTGTGTGTCTACCACATCCAACAGATTCCCCTCCCACAGACTCATTTTTCTTTCCTGGCATAGTAGATCATGTGATACCCTTCTTGACGTGTTATGGTGAAATAATAAACTCAAGGCTTTAGTACTCAAATAAATTGCTATAGAACTCTTAGAGTCCTCTCTAAAAGATGATCCTGAAGCCTTTCGAAGACTAGAACATGATGGCCTGTTATTCTGTGTTTGGCTAGAAATGCTGATTTTATCTTGGAGAGGCAGAGGTTGAACTTTCCATGGCATATGATTCAGATAATCTTCTTGTATTTTCATTTTCCTTGGTAGCTAATGTTGTTGAGGATTCGAGAACTAATTTGGCAGATCCTCCATCCTTACATTGTAAATGAGATTCTTCATCGAATGCCTGATTAGAAGGACAAGATGCACCCTGGATTCATCCAGAAATTGCATCATTATTCTTTAGCTCTGCAACAAGACATTTTTTTCCATGTTTCAACTAAATACTTAGCTCTTCTCTTAATCTTGTAATTTATGTGGCTGCGTAATAAATTCATTGATTTTCCAACACTCAAATTTTTAAGAGCATTAAGATCTACAGGTATACCAATTTCATTTACCCCCCTATATGCATCTCCAGTAACAACACAATGAGATGATAGATCACAACTCTTACTAAATAAATAAAAAAACTATGCATTTTGTCAAGCCACAAATTTATATCTAATTTTTTTACATTTTGCATTTCTAGGAAATTTGGATGATGGAAACTTGCTTCTAGGTATCTTTATCCCAGGCCTTACACACAGATACTACATGAAAAAGGGCAGTATATCCTTTTCTTTAGCCTCATGTGACATGAATTTAGATTTTCCATACCTTGAGTCCTTGATCTCTTCAACAACACTAGCAATTTTCTTCAGCATGTGTGTGTGGCACTGTCAGACGTCATTAAGGGTATTTCCCCACATATCCAGAATTTGTACACAGTTAGGAGGGATTGGAAGACGGTCTAAAATAAGTGCACCTGTTTGTATTAATGAACTCTCCACACCTAATTTCTTAAGTGTTTTTCGAGGTATTTGCTCCAAAATCTTCAAAGCCTCAAAAGGAAATGAGCCAGAGAAGAATTGTTGCTTGATTGATAACCATATCTCCAAAAGTCACTAGGCACACCCTTCTTTGACAATGTTTCCAGCTCTAAAGTATTAATACCCTCTATCTTGCAAACCACCTTAACAGTAATTGTAGGATATGCCTCTACAACTTCTTCATTAAATGTATGTATAAGAAGTGAAAAATATTGAATTCTATTGTAGTTGAATATCAGTTGATATTGAAAATTTCATCATGCTTAATGCCTTCTTGATGCATTTGGAAAAAACACTTCATGGCCATATATCACGATGCTCATTTTGAGCATATCTTGCAATTATTGCATTCCATGTGCATATCATGTCGTGCCTTTGCCTTGACACTCGTCATCCAAAGGAATTCTGGAACTTGTTGCATCATCTGAAGTTTATATATCAACTTTCGGCCTTATCAGTATCAATTGTGTGCATGTAGAAGTTGCTTCTATTTTTGGTGGATTTACCAAGTCTATTGGTGCTAAAAGTTGGAAACTAAAACAATTTTCAAATGGGCTCTTACCCATGAAACTGTGCATTGCCATGTTGCATCTGTGTTGTACATAAGGCACACTCCTGTCCAGATTTTGTTGATGCTAATGATTATACATTTTGAGTATATGTACTACCATTTTGTTCATTACCTCCATTTTCTCAATTTCATGAGGATGAAATGTGGTGGATATCTTTAGTTTGGTGTTCAATACGTTCCACTGGGCCTGCCATAAAGTGTTAACAAATATGGAATATTTATCAGTGATGATAGAAATTGGAAGGCCAAATTGCAGCCATACATATTGGAAACACATTTGGCCTGGCTATGCTGTTGTAGTCATAGCCTTTTATCAGATAAAAAAAAGTGTACTTTTTGCAAATGCATGTTTCAACATTTCAAAAGATAAAAACAAAACAACACTAAGGCATAAATCCAATGCTTCCTATCTTATTTATCATAGATCCATGTTTGACAAACAATCTTCATTGAAGAAAATGTCTTTGATATTCTATAAAAAAAAAGCACTCCAAAAAGAGTATTCTTGCCTTCACTAAATTTAGACTCATAACCATGCCAAAATGTTATCCTAGATTTTAAAACCCCGCCAAACAACTTAAAAGTTTCAAAGACTATTTAAATATACAGTTTGTATGTCCAGAAAGGCCCAAAAACCTGTCCATAACATCGTTGTACCATAAATAAGCCCAGCAGAAGCAATAACCGACTGTAAAATGGAGGAATTGAAAATATGGATATCGATTGAGTGCTCAAAGAAAAGATCTCACGGGTTTATTTTACCATCCACATTCCCAAAACCACTTATTCCTTATTTTTAAAGAGTATTTCATCTAATCACATTCGGAAACAAATTTTACAGGCTTATGCAAACATACAACCTATATTTTAAAAGCAATCTTCGACCTGTTATTCCCATATGAATATTTATCAAAAAAAAAGAGAGTCATAATACCCCATAAAGGGTATGTACCAAGGTTTTCACCTCCTCTATCTAGCCTCAATTTAATCAATTGAAATAAAACAACGTAGAATTTCCTGTGTACAAACTGTGAAACAATTTTATAAACAAAATATCAAAACATAAATTTTTTGGATCCTTATCATTTGAAATTATTTTTCATGCTCTATTTACTGACATTTGACTTTATGGCTGAATAACTCCATCCCTTTGTTCAATAAGAATGTCAGTCATTGGGTTCAACAAAAGGCCTTCTTTAGACAATGCATCTACCTCAGTGTTAAGTTTTCTATACACGATGAAAGGTGATTCCAGTAAAGCCTTGTGCTATTCTCTTCTCTTTTTGGGTGCAAATTATCTCCTGCAAGGAATGTATGTACGTTTCCATTAAATTCCATCCAACTAGACCTTGGCCTCTTTTTAATCCATCTGTCCTTCATCATTTCTCTCACCTTTTCCACATATTCCCACCGGCTAGCTGCAGCATAAATATTTGACAGTATAACATTGGTTGAAGGATTTTTGGCTTCCAACTCAAAAAGGCGTTGAGCAGCATATTGACCTAGATCTACGTTTACATAAATCTTGCAGGAACTAAACAAAGAAAGCCACACAATGTTATCTGGTTCAAATGGAATTTTATTAATAAAGTTCTCTGCCTCATCTAGACACCCATCTCGACAAAGGAGGTCAACCATGCATGTATAGTGTTCCTCTCTTGGCATGAGACAATAATCACGATTTATAGAACTAAATTAATGCCAACCATCATCCACTAGTTTAGAATGACTACAACTAGATAGAACACCAACAAAAGTGATGTGGCTTGGCTTCATGCCCGCCTATTGCATTTCATCAAAGAGTAGCAATGCAGTTTTGCCATGCCCGTGCAGGGCATATCCCAAAATCATCAGTCCATGGGACTAAATTTCATATAGGCACTTTATCAAAAAAATCACGTGCATCCTCCAGTCTACCATTCTGGGCATACCAGAAACATCAGACTCAAATCCCATTTTAATGATCTGTCCATAAATATGATTGCTCTATTCCAGGTCCTCCAAGTTTGCAAAAGTATTGAGAATGCTATTGAATGTAATTGGATTCAGCTTCAATCCATAATTATGTATTTGTTAAACAACTTCAGTGATTCCTCACAATAGCTACTATATGAATATTCAACAATCATCGTAGTCCATGACACCTGGTCCCTTTGCGGCAGTTCATCAAAAAACTTGTGAGCAACCTATGCACTACTGCATTTTACGTACATATCTAGCAGCGCAGTCCCCACAAAGACATCCAATCCATTTCCATCCCTGATAATATCACCATGAATATTTATACCCTCATGTAAAGCTAAATGACCGACAAAAACCTTCAGTACCAAGGTAAAGGTGTAATTGTTCAGTTGTATGCCCGCCTCTCGCATTTGATAGTACATCCCAGTGGATTTTTCACAAGCTCTTCCTTGTGCATATCCTTTGATCATGCCATTTCATAAAAAAATAAAAAATAAAAACATATGAACTATGAACTTTGTCAAACCCTTGCCCTGCAATAGAGAAGCACAATCATTTCTCTCAGGAAGAACTTTATCTCAACCAATAAAAAGTAGGATCAGGAAAAGCAACAAAAACAGGGCAATTCTGAACATGAGAAAGTCAAAGCCTGTTATAATAAATTACCAGGGAAATAGGAATAAAAACCAACCAACAAGGAAGCACTGACTATAGCCAAAATTAAGATATTTGAGAAAGTTTTCACTGTACCAAGTAGAATTACTTTACTTATGTGGGAATGCATTATTTTTCCTTGTGACATGCCTTTCTTTCTCTTGAAGCCTTGCAACATAGAAACATATACAGACGACTCCACAAAAGGATCCATGTTATTATGCAAAATCTGTAGATCCTCTTTCAATCAGCCATGTTGCTAAAGTGGTTGTTGCTAAATGAGAAAACCTTTTCCAATGCTCTCCCAACTAGCTCAGAACCATTGAGCGAGAGATAAAAAATGAACAAGTCAATATCGATTACGTGGTGTAGGATAAGTCTTTGAAAAATGAGGGAAACCAACCACCATTAGATGCAAATTAACAATCCCAAATTGAGGAGAATCAATGCATCCAAGTCACGTTGAATGCAGAGATAATGCAATGGTATGAGATTTAAAATCCAAAGGCATAGGAAGAACATATTAAGAACATCTTATAGAATTCCAATGGTCATTCCCAAGTCGGGGGCGGGGGTGCGGGCGGGGGCGAATGGGAGGAAATACAAGTCGTTTGCAACGTTAAATGTTGGGCGAAAACCCTGGAAGATCAATGGCTACTCCCAGAAATCAGAAATCAGGTGAAAGGGAGGATTTGCCGCCATTTTTCCAATGAGAAAATGAAATTAGGCTCCATCTAAATTCGGGTTAAATTTATAATTAATATTTTTTTTAAAATAAGGGGGGCGAATGGGGATTAATATGGTTTTTTTTTAAATATTTAAAAATTTCCCTACCAAAATTTGAAGTGGCTAAATTTCACCCTAACATTTTCCTTGGAAGCATGTTAACGATCGAAGACCCAAAGGTATCCGACAGGAAGTATACCCCCTTATGGACCACGAGCTGGTCATTTTAGGTGGCATAGTTTTCTGTGAATATAATGGTAATGAGTCAGTGCATATTTTGCAAATTAATACTAGCTAATGATAGTTGTCCTAATTGGAGTAAGTTATGATAGGTTAATTTGTCACCTTCAAAAAAAAAAAAAAGATCTCAACATTTCCATTCTCAATTACAATGGGTTGAATTTCTACCAATGGCATAAGTACATTTTTTAATGTCTCAATTTGGCAATTTGTTGAAGCACCCATATCTATAAGGATTTGGACTTTTGATTTCAATCATGTGCAGTGCCCATGCATCACTACAACTTCATGGATTGTATTTTTACCAATGACATGAGTTCCTTGTTAAATGTCATGGTTTGGAATTTTGGAATTTTGGTTAATGACCCATATCTACATGAAATTGGTCTTAATTTTGATCTCCATGATGTTTTTGCAACATTAAAATTCCATGTTTTTTATCCAACCTATAGTGCTTGTGCATTTCTACAACTCGACATATAACATCTCTGGCATATTATAATTAGCTCGCAGCTAGGACATCGTCATGATAACTAATTTGGTGTCAATTGCTAAGTTGTCACACATGAGGGGGTCTACAATTTACTAAATTCTAACACTGCAGATGGATTCAAAGATCCCTTTGGGTCTCTGAATCCATCTGCAGTGTTAGAATTTAGAAAATTGTACAAATTCATTGTCAAAATTGTATTTTTCCATTGTCGGAGTGACACAACTAAAAATGACCAAATAAGTGACCAATTGTTATGTGGTCATTTTTAGTCTAGTTATATCCCGTGACTAAATTTGGTCATTTATCTTGGTCTTTTTTAGTTTAGTTCTTATCCCATGACCAAAGTGGTCATTTATCTTGGTCATTTTTAGTTAGTTCACTTAAAATTGATCAATTTTGGTCATTTATCCCTTGAAAAAACTATGGTGACCAAATTTTTTGGTCGCCTAGTCACTTATCTCTCATTTTGTACTAGTGCTTGCAGTCTATCATGTGAAATCTCTCCATGAGATCCCGAGCATACTTGGCTTGATATATATTGATTCCTTCAACATCTTGACTAATCTAGAGACCAAGGAAGTAATGGAGTGGACCCATGTCCATCATAAAAAACATGTCATGCATAATCCTCTTCACCGCAACAATCGATGAAGTCGAGCAACCAGTGATCAACATATCATCAACATAAAGAACTAGAATCAAAAGTGACTCAGTGGTCCTAAGCATGTAGACATTTGAATTATATTTTCATCTCACAAAATTATGGGACAGTAGGTAGGAGTCCATCTTGGTGTACCATTTTCTCGGCGCCTGCTTGAGGCCATAGAGAGACTTCTTGAGCCTGCAAACCAAAGATGAATCTTGTATATATGAACCGAGGTGGTTTGTCCATGTAAATATCCCCTGAGAGATCTCAATGAAGAAATGCATTCTTCACATACATCTTATGGACTCCCCATCCTCTAGTTGTCGCAATAGCAATGAACAAACAAATGGATTCCATATTCGCTATTGAAGTGAATGTCTCATCGTAGTCTATTCCATGAACCTGCTGAAAACCTTTGGAAACCAGTCTTTCCTTGTATCTGTTGACCTGTACATCCAATATGCTCTTGGTTTTGTCGATCCATCTACATTTGAAAAGATTCCTTCCTGAAGGAAGCAGAATCACATCCCAAGTTTGGTTCTCGAGGAGGGAGTTGTACTCCTCCTGCATGGTTGATTCCTAAAAGGGATTCCATGTAGCCTCGCCATAGGTTTGTAGTTATGAATAATGAGCCACATAATAGTGCATGGACAACATGGGCTTAGTGGTTGTGAGTACACCAGGGGGATCCTCGAACTGAGATCGAGTCCTCTTGAGATCCGTTGGATCCCCAACAAGATCTCCTGCATCCTGAAGAGTACTATGTGCCCACTTGGGCCTCTGTTGTGGATCCTCATCTACCTGTATTGACTGTGCATCTATATGTTATGAATCCTATGACTCTATATTAGAACTCATATCTAAAGTAAAGTCTGACTGTGCAGACTCATCATCTTGAACTAGTGGAAGGACAAAAGTACATGCATGCGGCTCTTGTGGAGGATGTAAAAGACTTTCCTCAAACTGAACACTACACTCGATGATGAGTTGGTATGTAGAGGTATCAATGAGTCAGTATCCATTCACATTGTCTGGTTATCCAACAAAGATAAATGTAGTACTCTGAGAATCAAGTGCTTCCCTCTTTTCAGAGGGAATCTGGGCCCATGCAGGTGAGTTGAAGACATGAAAGTGGGCGACTACTGGTTTGTTTCCACTCCAAGCCTCTAAAGGAATCTTGTCCTTAACAAATCTATGAGGGGATCTGTTCTAAATGTGATTGGCATAGTTAAGTTCCTCATGCAAAAGCTTGGGAGGAAATGATCTTTCATGCAACATGAAAGAGTCCATTCTTTGAGAGATCTATTTTTTTGCTCATCAACCCCATTCTACTACAGAGTATATGGTAATGTGTGCTACAAATATATCCCATCCTCAAGAAAAATATTTTGAACATCTCTGTTTACATACTCCCCCCCATTATCTGTATGGAGGTATTTAATCTTTCTCTCTAATTGAGTCTCAAAGAGTGCTTTGAACTCTTTGATATGCTCAAAGACCTTGGACTTCTGCCTAAGAAAAAAGACCCAAGTATAACATGAGTAATCATCCAAAAATTTGAGCACATACCTTTCCTTGTTGATGGATGGATGCGAGAATGGACCCATGAGATCACTGTGAATCAGATCTAATGGAGAGGATGCCATGTGAGCCTTCCCCTTCTCGAACTTCTCTTGAGGGTTCTTTCCAAGGACACATCCTTCACAAACCCCTTTGGAAAAGTGGATATCAGGTAACCGAGTGACCATCCCTTTCTTGCTAAGTTGTTGCATGTACCTGAGGTTTAGGTGACTGAACCTCTCGTGCCATAACATATTACTGTCATCAACATTCCTAAGTAGTACAAAGGAATCAAGTTCAATAAATTTAGAAAAAGTGTATAACTGAGATTGATGATTTACCTCACCAACAACAATCCTGGAGTTGTCTTGCATGTCGAATATGGACACAGAGTCTGGTTTGAACTCCACCTTTTTTGTTGAGCCTGAGTGTGTAATCTGATACGCCGAGAGAAAATTCACGGAAAGTTTAGGAACATGCAGAACATTCTCAAAAATTCCATGATATAGTTCTACTCTCCCTTTTCTGGCGACCTCGATTGGAGAGTCACCCCCCATGAGGATAGGAGGACCATTGCATGCATTCAAAGAAGATAAGATATCATGCATGGCATCCATATGGTGAGATGTGCTTGAATGCATGATCCAGGAATTAGGTCAAGAGTGAACAACAACTAATGCATGATGATTACCTTTGGGAGCATGATCTTCTAGCTTCTTCTTGGCACCCTCGGGAATTTGATCCCCAAGGTCGTTCTTTTGAATAATGTGTCATAAAGTCTATTTGCTTCTTCATGCACATGGATTCTATATGGAATAATTTATTGTAGTAGGAACACTTATGTCCTTTCTTTCCTTTTCCACTTTTGGATCCCGAGGAGTCATTGAAGGGTTTTGGGTACCCTTCTCTTGTTCTACATGCGCCTTTTCTTTGCCATTTTTTTTGGATTTCTAATGTTGAGAATTTTTTCCATCATGTGTAGCAAGTCCATGCACTTTGGCATTTTTTATTACACCCATCTTGATGAGTTTGTCTTTCTCCTAAATCAAGGCCTCAATGAAGGTATCCAAAGAGGGCATAGTCTACGATGCTCTAGCAGTCAACCTCTAAGTGTGGAAAGTAGAAAAGAAAATTGAATAATCCAGGCCAAGTTTTGACAAAATGGTGAGAACCATTCGCTTTTCCTCATTTGATTTATCAACCCCACAAGCCTTGAGTTGTAGCAACAAATCCTTGTACCTTGTGAACAAATCCTGGATGTTTTCAAATATTTTCGGATCTAATGCAAGTAATTCCACATCGAGCATGTGGCCTCTCATCTCATCTTGTTTTCCAAAGATTCCTTCCATGGTGTTCCATATCTCATTTGGAGTTTCACAATAAGACACATGAAACAACAACCCAAGGGATATCTGCATGCAGAGGGCTTCGTAAGCCTCATTCATTCTATTGAGATATTTGGATTTTTCAATGGTTGATGTGGGTTTTGTTTCTGTAGACATGGTTAAACTATAAAATCCTCTACCTCAGAGAAAAATCTCCATATTTGTGTTCCATTCAAAGTATGTGTATGGTGTTAGCATGGAAAATGGAGGAGATTCCATTCTTCCTGCATTCTTCGATCTTCAACACATGCAAATAAACAATGTTGGTGCACCTTCTTCCTAGCGGCCTGTGGGTTATGATACCATGTAGAATGTGGTGAGTACCTACACAAGAGATCTATATATTAGAATAACGAACACAACTTGAAAAAGTGATAAGACAAGAGAAAATTTGGAGAGAAAATAATAGAATTGTATTAACCAAATGAATGAATGATAATTTACACATGATATACCATGTATAGCTAAACTAATGCACACCAGAAGATAATCCAATGTGCCAATGTGCCATAGTGGTGGTCTAGAGAGATCTGGACACACACAAGCAATTATTAGAGTTAACGGCCACCTAGTCCTAGTTAAGTAGTCTTTTAGTCTTCAGTTAACTAAGTCACACATGTGGAAGTGAGAGAAGCACATGCAATTGCTGGTGATAAAACTGAGGTTACCATGTTCCACTAGTTTAACTAAGTGTAATTGACTCTAAACTGAAGAGAATACTCTCCTAGAGTGTAGGAGAGGTTCCTAAAAAATATGAGACCCTCAATAATGACTAATAAACATAGGCAAACAAGAAAAAATATCCTAGGTGTGTGTAATATCTCCAACAAGGACACATTGTTTCATAGGAAGGCATAGAAATGGACCCAGAGAAGATTGAAGCCATTATAGGATGGCCAACACCAATGAATGTTTCATAAGTTAGATGTTTTATGGGATTATTTGGATACTGTAGAAGTTTTATAGCTAGGTTATCTAATATTTCTCATCCCATCACTTCTTTACAAAAGAAGGAAATTAAATTTGAATGGACAACAAAGTGTGAAGAAAATTTTAACTTGTTGAACAAACTACTTACTAGCGTACCTTTTTAAATATTACTGACCCAAATGAGAATTTTGTGGTATGTACATATGCATGCAAATAAAGGCTTGGTGGAGTCCTCACTCAAAATGGATATGTTATTAGTTATGAGTCCAAAAATCTTAAATAACATGAGAGGAATTGTGTTGCCCATGATTTGGAGCTTGCTATCATAATTCATGCAGTAAATATTTGGAGGAATTATCTCATGGGAAAGAGATTTGAATTAAGAATAGACCATAGTGGTTTGAAATATATTTTTGAATATCCAACTTTGAATGCTAGGAAGACATGATGGCTGGAATTTTTAAGTGAGTTTGAATTTGACATCAAGGATATAAAAGGAAAAGAAAATAAAGGTGTTGATGCACTCACTAAAATAATACATCTCATGCATTCTACAACCATTAGTATGCACAGTTCATATTTAAAGAGTAGAATTTTAGATGTTGTTATAGACCAACATTGCCTACACGTAAAAGAAAGATTACAACAGGAAAATGCATAGCAAAAATTTAAAGGGTATGAGATGAAGGAACATGGATTACTTATACATAAAAATAGAATTTATGTTCCTAGTTCCGGAGAACTTAGGAATCTAGTGTTAAAAGAAATGCATAATGTTCCAGATGTCAGAAATCTCAGTTACTAGAAAATAATTGCAACAATAAGAAACCAATTCTTTTGGCCACTAATGAAGAAGGATGTTGTTGATTACATTGTCATATGTATGAAATGTCAGAGAGTGAAATTTGAGCACAGACACCCCAACGGGTTTGCTACAACCATTGTCAATTACAGAGAAGAAATGGGAAGTAGTAACCATTGATTTTATTACTAAATTTCCAAGGACAACAAGGAAACATGATTCAATAATTGTAGTGGTCGATAAATTGACAAAGGCTACTCATTTTGTTCTTGTAAAAATGACTCATAAAGTAGTTAATATTTTAGAAATTTGTATGAGGGAAATTGTTAGGTTGCATGGCATACCTAAAACAATTGTTTCAGAAAAAGATACAAAGTTTTTGGAGAGGATTATTTAAAGGATTTGGGACAAATCCGAATTTTAGCACAACATACCATCCACAGCTATATGGGCAGACAAAGAGAGTCAACCAAGTGATTGAAGACATGTTGAGCATGTATGTGATGGATAAACCATCTAAGTGGGAGGATTACTTGCATTTGGTTGATTTTACCTAATGGGTATCATGCTTCATTGAAGATCAGTCCATTTGAAGCTTTGTATGGTAGAAAATGCAACACTCCAGTAAGTCAGGACAAATCAGACAATAGAGTGGTACTTGGGATAGAATTACTCAAGGATATGGAAAACCAAATGATTAAAATTAAGCATAATTTGAAAGCACCACAAGACATACATAAGAGTTATGTAGATAATAATAGGACATCTACAGAATTTAAATTGGGAGAGCATGTTCTTTTAAAAGTGAATCCCAAGAAGAGCTCATTGAAGTTGGGCAGTTGTACAAAGTTGGCAGCCAGATTATGTGGTCCATTTGAGATATTGAACATAATGGGGCCAATTTCATACATTCTTGCATTTCCTACTTCCATGAATGTGCATAATGTATTTCATGTCTCTTTGCTGAAAAACTATGTGTATGATCCTAACCATATTATTGATTGGAATTTGATTTAGGTGGAGCCAGAAGGAGACTTTTAGATCCAATCGGTGTGCATATTGGATGGGAAGGTCAAAGTCATCTAGAATTGAGACATAAGATTGGTAAATATTCAGTGGACCTACTACGGTCTTGAAGATTCTACTTGGGAGCATTAAGATGCCATGCGAGCAGAGTACCCACAAATTTTTGAAGAATTTTGAAATTTTTGATTTTTTTTTTTTGTATATGCACTAAGGACAGTGTCAAAATAAGGGGGAGGGGAATGTAATACCCCCGTTTTGAGTCCTGAATTTATAATGTATTTTGGACATATGATAATTAGGCTGGTGAGCCGATAATTTAAGGCCAAAGTCCCTATAAAGTTGAAAGGTTGAAGTGCCTAGAAAAGTAATGCTTTGAATATTATGAATAAAATACATCGTTGGTTGCAAGACAGACAAGGACAAAGATAGGGGGATATGATTCCATGAGAGAGGGGGATAAAGGGGTGAATTATTTTATTATTATTTTTATTTACCCATCTTGGATTTAGTTGGAAAATTGATTACATGAGATTCTTGGGGGCGTCTGTGTGGTTCTTTATTGCATGTAAGTATATAAACCCCACTTTTGGGTTGTTTGGGGGTTCTTCATTCATTCGTACTTCATTCATTTTTATTCCTCATTCATTCTTTCTCTTAGTTGGGCATGGGAAATGAACTATGGGGAGAAAAGAGCCATTGTTGGTTGGATTTTTGTAATTATTGATTATTCTAGAAAGGAATGGATGCCTACGTGCATGAGAATGATATACGTTTTGAAAGGAATTCCTAGAGTTGAGAATTCTTGGAGTTTCCTACATTGATATTTCCTTACCAATAGAACTAGATCCATGGAAAAGACATGGAATATCCTGAAGGAATGCATTGCAAAGAAAGAGGTTCATTTCTTTGGGTTGTTCAGGCTAAAGGGGAAGAGAGCTGGTAAACAAGGATTGTTGTGTGGTTGGGGAAATTGTGAGAGATTTATTGTTGGTTGTGTGTTAAAATCATCCTAGGACCTGTCCTTGTGGATTAATATCCCTGGATCGAGGGTGACTTTCTATTGATATTTGGAACAATAGAGTCTATAGTTCAGTGGAATGTACGACGTTTGGAGCTAGTTGGTGAATGTTCATTTGAAAAGATAAGTGCTCTCTATGTTTTACGTGTAATTTATATTTCGTTGTGTATTTACTTATCTCTTAAATATATTCATATTGTGCATTCTTGTTGTTATTGTTGTGCATGTCATGTTAGTCCATTATTTTATAGTTTGTCATGCTTCTTGATTATTGCATGTGTTGGTAACATGTTTCGTTATTACTAAAGATTGGTAATAGAAGTTCGATTTTTCCCAAGAAGGCAAATTTAGAGGTACCTATGCAATGGGTGCATTACAGTTTGGTTATTAGAGTTATTTCGTAGGTGGCATGGCCATAAAAGTAATCTAGGAGCATCACAATAGTGGAAGTACTGATAACCTTGTGTCCACAAAGATGGTTGAAAAAATAGGTCTAAAGAAGACAACACTTCCTACTCCTTATAAGGTGTCTTGGCTGCAAAAGGGACATCAAGTATTAGTGAATCAACTATGTCAAGTGGAATTTCATATTGAGAGTTATAAATATTAGATAATTTGTGATGGTTTACCTATGGATGTTTGTCGTGTCCGTTTCGGAAAACCATGGTAATTTGATAGGAAGAAAATTCATGATGGAAGGAGCAATACCTATTCAGTTGAGAGGGATGGAAAGAGGCACACAATTATACATTTGAAAGATGATAATGAAGTTGAAGAGGTTAGTCCTAAAGTTTTGATGGTTAGTGGTAAATAATTCCTACACCATATTGGAAATGATGACATAAATTTTGCATTGATTGGAAAACCAAAGATAGTTCTTACTAGTACAAACTTGATCGATCTTCATGGGGAAATTAAATATTTGTTGAATGAATTTGTTGATATTGTTGTGGATGACTTAACAAGTGAATTACAATAAGAAGCATCTGTCATCATATAGATTTGATTCTAGGGGCTAACCTACAAAATAAAGCATCTTATAGGATGACTCCAAAAGATAATGAGGAAGTCAAGAATCGGGTTCAAGACTTACTGAACAAATGACCAATAAGAGAGATACTGGAGTTTGAGTCTTTGTGCTATTCAAACAATGTTGAAACCAAAAAAGGTTGGAGGTTGGAGAATGTGTACGGTTTCCAAATCCATTAGCAAGATCACAATCAAGTACATATTTCCCTTACCTTGAATGGATGATTTGATGGATTGCTTGAGTGTTTCCATATATTTTTCTAAGATAGATTTTAGTAGTGGATATCATCATATAAGATTCATAGAGGGGGATGAATGGAAAACAACCTTTAAGACAAATAATGGACTTTATGTATGGTTAGTAATGCCATTTAGTTTAAAAAATGCTTCAAGCAATTTCATGAGTCTTATGAATGAATTACTTAAATATTTTACAGGTAAATTTGTCATTGTCTATTTAGATAATATTTTGATTTGCATTCATTCAAAGAAAGATCATATTAGACATCTTATATTGGTTTGAATACATTAAAGAATGAGAAATTACTGATAAATCTTAAGAATCGTACTTGCATGAAGGTAGAGTTGATCTATTTAGGTTTTGTCATATCACAAGAAGGTTTCAAGATTGATCAAGAGAAGGTAACATCTATAATAGAGTGTCCTATGCCAAGGAATGTTTTTGAGGTGAGAAGTTCTCATGGTTTAGCTAGTTTCTACAAAAAATTTATAAGGAATTTTAGTGGAATTTGTGCTCTAGTTAGGGAAACAAGCAACCATTTCAATGGACTGAGGTAGTTGAAAAAGGTTTTCAATTTCTCAAGAAGAAGATCACAAAATGACATATCCTAACACTACCTAATTTTGGTAAGCTTTTCCAAGTAGAATGTGATGCTAGTGGGATTGTTATATGTGTTGTTTTAAGTCAAGAAGGTGAACCAATTTCTACTCCACATCGCCATAGGTTTCCTTTATATGCTGCTCCAGGGAGCGATATGCAACCTTCCTTGGGTAGAACTAGTGAGGGTCTGGTCCCTGCATGCTCAATTTGGTGATCAGGTGGATCAACATTGGATCCACAGTCACACGTTTGTCCAACCAGAGATAACTTCCATGGTAGCACGATAAGAGGATTTTAGCGCACACGTTAACCTCCTGATGTCTACCGAAGTGGGGGATCTTCATGACAGATGGTGGACCTCATGATCTCCTTAATCCATGGCTAGGGAACAATCTTCAACTTCTTCCCAATCGTCTTTGTTAGGTACCAATGCGGTGCGAGCATCACATAATTCTTCCTATCTCCCAGGTTGAAATCACTGATCTTAAGATCCTGGATCAGTCCTAGCTGTGGTCCAACTACGTGTATCCCCTTCGGGAGGTACGCAGTGATGAGTGTGTACTCAAATTCACGCGGGATGTTGTCACAACTAACTACGCTATCCAGGGGTGGGATGTAGTCGGGCAAGACCGACGGGATCAAATTTGCGTTCGCCAGGTCGTCGCGATTCTTGCTTCTTTTCTCCGTCACGGTTCAGATAGATCGACGTGCAGTCAAGGGGGATGCTTGCAATCTAACCGTCAATGAGGCATGTACTCTTGTGGACATGACCTTCTTATCCATAAGGTCAATCAAGATTTCTTCTATGAACTTCTCTATCGTGATAGGATCGCTCGACATGCACACTCGTAATCAAATATCTCGGGTAGGAGAACAAACACTCAAGGTAAGAAAAATGGGTGGCGAGGTATCAAAAGCACAATGCGATGGCAATCAATTCTCTATTAGCTTGAATATCTCAGGTTGCAAAAGTGGTCCCGGTGCGACATTTGATGGATTAAATAAGCAATGTCGTAACAGATTCCTTCAACGGGTTGAAATGCCTTAATCAATACGAATCCATCTTTTATGGTGTGGTCCCAATGGTCCAATGGTGATCTTTCCGGCAATAACTGCATTTATGGCTGTTCCAGAGCGTCGTTCTATGTTGTTCTGCTATTCCGGCAAGGTTCAAGTTCTGCAAACCTGCTTTCTACGAAGTCTTTTTTGGAACCTCCTGCAATTTTTCTAACTTTGCTTTCTTCTTACTAAGCTTTCTGGCCTTCTTTCTTGTGACTTGAGTCACTGGGTTCCTCTTTCCATTCTCATTCTTATTTTCTCTTAGCGTAGTAACTTCGCATTGCTGAGGGTCTTTCAAAGGGATTGAGTGTAATACCTCTTTTCTTATTACTTCTGGGATATGTGCTCTTCTCTCCTGCATGGATAGGTTCTTTAAGCCTTCTTGTGTTCTTTCAACTTCGACAACCTTCTGCTTCTTTGACTTGTCCTCATGTTCTTGTATTAGTATTGCTATTTTCCTATCCATGAAGTCCCTTAATTCTTGATTTTTCCGTTCTGTGGCTACCTCCTCTTCTTTTCTTCAGATTTGATCTTTCTCATTCCATTTCTTCCCTAACAAGAGTGCAAAAGGGGCGTTGTTCTCAACAAACTTAATGACCTCAAATTCTTCTTCATTCGATGTTCCATGAGTAATCGTAGGTACATGAGTAAGTCTTCCACATAGGATTATCATCTTTCCTTTAAACAAGCCTATCCCTCCTAATGAAGAAATCATAGCAGGATTCCCCAAAAATTTCCAAGTGCTTTCTGGCATGATATTCACCTGTGTTTCTTCATCTAAGACACACTCTATGTCAAAGTCTCCTATTCTTGTTTCTATGCATTGCTTTTCTTTTAAGATCTCTAGTAAATTGATGTCTCTGTGATCATTCAATGTTTCTTTCAGCTGTAAAAATATAGTCTCTGATTATTTCTGGTTCTCGAGCATATCCTTAGTTTCTTGACCTTCTTCATAGTTTTCTTGTCTCATATTCATCTTTTCAACCTTAGAAATCATTCTAGGGAAATCCAAAATGTTAAGGTCCTAACCTGCACATAGGTAGATCAATGTATTCGGATGTAATAAAGGTCAATATTAATAAGACCTTTCAATAAAATAGAATAAGGCGGATGTAAGAAGACCTAATAGAAGCTTCCGCTTCTAGAAGGATCTTC
>ML786196.1:213051-301552 GCA_009831015.1 Picea engelmannii | reverse complement strand
TGATTCAAAGTGTTATTTCTGTTGCTATTTCGTATATCATTTCTGTGTATTGTGAAGATTATGCTGGATATTTTATTGTTATTCTGTCATTTCTAGCATTTCATTTCTGTTCTGCATATTTTATATATCTGGTATCTTGCACAAAACCTCATGATTCACAGCTTTACAACAAATACAAGTAGGACGTACACCAGGGCATTCCTTAGCAAGATGTCCCTGTCTTCTGCAACTATAACATAGTGTCAATCCTTTCTTTCTTTTAAACGATCCCCAACCTTTTCTGTACTACGCATTGGGATCATAGTGATGGACCTACAATCTGCAAAAAATCTTTCTAGGGTCTTGCATCCACTTGTTAGTCCAAAAATTCTTTCTATGCATAGGAATAACATATCTTTCACTAACTCTATAAAATTTAATCAGATTAAATCTTCTTTCTTCTAGTTGTGCCCTAGTTTTTAGACTAGGACAAAATCTATCAAACATATCTAAATTCATACTTTCGAAAAACAAAATTCCACTTATCTTACCTCTATCAGAGCATAAAGCTTTAAGATCTTACCTCTTTTCATCATATCTGGTTCTCTTCTCAGCACATAGCTTCACAAGTCAAGTGACTACTGCGTACTACACCAACATATCTACGCACAAAGCTTTCTCTTTTCTTCAGTTCCCAACAATCACAGTTTCAGGTCCCGACAGCGGAACCATTTGTTGGCACAGGGGAAAACCTAGGGTTCAACGCTTCAATAATCCACCAACAAAACCCTAACTACTGGCCCTTTCAACGACACCTGCAAAGCAGGTGAAGTCTCACCCAAGGTAGAGGTAGGGGGGGTTGTAGGACTCAAGTGTCTACAACCTAGCTGGGACACAGATCTGTGATTACAAACTTAACAGAGCACTTAACACTTAACATTCATTAGTCTTTAACCCTTATTCATATCGCAGGTTAAGCCCTTATTACAAGACAATGTAGTATTAATCAAGATCTAAGCACATCTAATCATTCAACACATAGCATCATAGTAGATCTAACATTCATTCATATACTAAGCACTAAGCATAAATGGATCTACCTATCATGCATCAAGATCATTACACTAAGCAAGTAAGTGCACAAACAACATGAACAACATAGCACAAAGCACATCGACACAAGATATACATGTTTCACCCCAGTGTGAGGCTACGTCCACCAATCTTCTTCTCTTCTTATTAGTTCTCTTCCAATGTTATTACATGCACCAAGCCACAAAGCCAACTATGAATAGGACAGGAGATCTATGCGCACCTCGCTAGATCCTCCTTCCTCGAGTTGGATCAAAGCACAAAGCCTTACACAGTCTGTCTACACCAAGCACTTACAAAATGCTTGCACTTAGCTCTGCAATCCTTAATATATCTCCTTGCACATAGCTATCATTATCACTAAGCTATTGACCTACTAGGTATACTTCTTACATCGCCTAGCCACTTATTTATACATTACAAAAGGGGCCTAAACATGGGCAAACCCATGGGCTGACATCCCATAGCCATTCCATAAACCCTAAAACCCAAAAAGCCCGCAAAAAGGTGAGATCACTCGATCTCCGCTTCGCCTGGGCGCTCCGTCTTCGGCCAGCCTGTCGAAGTCCCAAAAGTGGTCAAACACGACCAAGGTTCTCCCAAAACTTGGTTGAGGTCCAACAATTATTTTTAGCGAGGTATGCAATATGATGTTAAAATGTTTGTTGAAATATGCAATATTTTCCAGCATGCAAAAGGAAGAAGTATGAATATTGGATTGTATCAACCTTTATCTATTCCAACCTGACCATGGGATTCAATTAGCATGAATTTTGTGTTAGGATTTCCTAAAACCCAGAAAGGTAACGATTCTATTTTTTTGTTGTTGTTGATAGATTCTCTAAAATGGAACATTTCATATCTTACACTAAAACACAGGATACAACTCACATTTCCAACTTGTTTTTCAAGGAAGTAGTGAGATTTCATGGAATTCCTAGAAGTATTGTTTCTTATAGAGATACTAAATTTGTTGGTAATTTTCGGAGAAATCTTTGGAAAATTTTGGGAACAACTATTAATTCTAGTCTAGATTAACACCCTTATACGAATGGAAAAACAAAGGTGGTTAATAGAATCCTCAATAATATCTTTAGAATCCCGATAAGTGAACATCCTAAGTAGTGGAAACAGGTACTTGCACAAGAAAAAATTTCATACAATGATTCACCAAACATAAGCACATGTTTAAGTCAACTAGAAATTATGTATGGTATGCATATAATAGGAATTTATGAGTTGAGGAAATTGGAAAGTAGGAGATGAGAAGTATCGACGGTGAAAAATTTTCAATAGTCATGCTTGCATGAGAGAGTCAAGCATCAACTTCAGGAAAATACCAGCAAGCACAAGCAAAGAGCAGACTTGAAGAGAAGACATTTGAGTTTTGAAGTTGGAGATTTGGTTTTGGAACACCTAAGGAAAGAGAGATTTCCCAAAGGGGAATACAACAAACTGAAACTTAAAAAGATTGGACCAAGTAAAATTTTAAGGAGATTTTTCTAAATGATTATGAAATAGAACTTCCAAGTAATATTGTAAATTCTCCAATATTTAATGTTTCAGACTTGTAAAATGTGAATAAACTTGGAGAATTTAAATATTAAATGTTGTAACTGGAATTGATAAATTTCAAACCATACAATGGGAAAAGTAGTTACCTAAGGCACAACAAAAGCAAATTGAATTAGTTTTGGATAATAAGGTAGTGAAAAGGACAAGGGTCAGAGAGTATTTTCAATACTTAGTCAAGTGGAAATATCAACCACTTGAAGATGCCATGTGGATAACATCTTCATAAATTTCTAAGTATGGTAGTAATATTGAATAACTCATGGACAAGATCCCATGAACTAGTATTTTGTTCCCTGTTAGTCTAATGCAGGAGCATCATATAAAATTATATTTTTTTCCTAAGTTTGTAATAGTTTCTAGAGATTTCTAGATTTTTCTACATAGGGAGGAATTCTTTTTCCTCGAATACCATGTAATGTAACTAAATTTGCTTATTTTAGCATACAACTAGAGGAGTTGAATAATTTTAGGGACATTCAGAGTTTATTCATATTTCATCTATAATTGGAGGATATGAACCTATTATTTGGGGTTCAAGTCAATTCCTCCTTTATTTTATAAATAACTTGTTGTAGCATGGGAACACAGAGTAGTGCGTGTGTGTGTGCGTGTGCATAGGGGAAGTTAACAAGGATATGTGTGTAGTAGAGAATAGGAGATTAAGGAATTTTAATGAAATTTATATGTTTGCAAATTAAATCATTGTTTGTCATTCTCATTTTCTAGATGTATTTCTAATGAATCTTTCTACAAGCAACAAGGCCATTTTCATGCTTTGAATGAGTGTGAAACCTTTGAAAACCCATGTAAATGTGTGTGTGATTGGCGAATTTTTACAAAAAGGTTGATTTTTTTAGTGTTAAGGGACGAATTGTGGAGAAAGTGAATCAAAATATAGTTCAAGAGGAGGAGCGAATGAGTTTAAAAATCTTGTTGTACCCAAACATCTGGAATCTAGATATTCAAATGAGGAGAGAAAAAGTTTTAAACCCTGATATCTGATAATCCATATACCTATATTTAGAAGGTTCCATCGTGTCGAAGTTCCGCTATCTAGCATCCAATATTTTATATTAAAGGGCGATCCATATCTCCATTAACCCGATAATCCAGATTTATTTAGGGTTCCATGTTAAGTTTTTCTATTCAACAAAGGTTTCAAAGAACGAGTATTCACCAATCCATATTCTCTGTAATCGATTGAAAGCTCGAAGAGAGGGTATAGAAGAAGGAATAATATATCCAGTGATATTAGATATGATCAATCTACACCAAACATATGTAACATACAATTTTTACATTAATGACTTCAACACTACCTCTTAATGTAAAACTATTACTTCTATAGAGTTAGTATTTAGTTGATCTTCATATTCATGTGATATTTATTTGGTTCATGTCTTCATGTCTAGGTTTTATGCATCTACATTGGTCTTCAATATTCTTGATGTTCTTAGAGTGTGCTTCTCCATTTTACATCTCCCCCTTAACTCATAATAAATCATCTAGGGTTTTGTGGTGCATAGATGTATTATGTCTTCTAGAAAACTAGTGAGTACAATGACAAACAAAACAAGTATCTTGGTAGATGGATCCAATTTTTTTGGAAGTACAAAAGAATGGAGAAAAAATATTGATGATGAAGCCCAATGATGAGAAGCCCAAAATTGAGTGCACAATGCAAATTGATAATTAAATTTACTATCCACAAAATAAAGGTGCGTGGTAATCCAAAACCCTTAGGATGTTGTAATGGTTTAGGGTAAACCAAAATGCATGATGGTGTATTTGAAGACAAAAGAGAGAAAAAAAAAGCAAGAAAAATAAGACTTAAATATTAAAAAACATATATATATATATTATTTAAGGGGGGAATGTTAGGGATATAACTCAGACTTGTTGTATTGTGAATGCATGTATTCCTTGTTGTATATGTTATCATGGAGGATGATCCAGATTTATAAATGGAACAAAATGAAATACATATGTTTAATCAAGAAATACATAGAGATACAGTAAAACTTGACTTTTATTAATAAAGAGAATATGTTGAAACTGTAAAAATGCATACTAAAACAAACTTGCCTGAATGGTGGAAACTTATCTCTAAGAAGAAATGTGATGGCTACCCTCATTCGCAAGAAAATGAGTAAAATGAGGCTCCAAAGGAATTTTTAACACAAAACATAAATTAGAAAACCCTAAACATCCAAAACCCTAACCTTGGGAGATGAAACACCAAAAGGTTTGTGGGCCCCGATGGGGGTAGTTGATACATCAACTTCTCAAGGGCATAAATTTTGCATACAATCTCCATTTGGGGCACTCGACACACTGTTGGAAAGGTATGGCTGAGGAGTACATATTCAATTCAACCTAGCATTTGTGTTCAACTACATGTCAGGTGTTTCCAAGCCATAAAAACATCGTTTAAGGCCTCAAAACAACCCTGAAAGTTTGGGACCCGAAAAACTATAAAAAAAACCTGCCAAAATGGAAAATTGTTCTTTGAGCTAGTGGAATAGGTGGATGGCCACCGATATCCACCTAGATCAGTCCTCCCCCCTTAGGAAGCAATGGTCTCCATTATTTTGAACGCCCCCATAAGATGGGGAAACGTTTGCTGAACTTGGCCCCGGGTGAGCCACTTACCTTGGTGCAGGAGTTGCCTTGCTTTGACAACCTGATAAAGCTTGATCCTCTGTTGGCGACTTCCCTTAACCTGTTTCTCTCTGATATGGTCAATTTATTCCTTTTTGATGTGTCAGTGTCCTATAATTTTCTCAAGGGTCAAAATCGAGTATTTGACATATATTAGGATGTTGAAGAAAATGGTGTTTGAAAGGGTAATGAAGTGGTCTTAGAGATACATATCATCATATCAAGTGTCAGAATATCAATCAGTGACCTTTAGCCATCAATAAAATCCAAAAAATAAAACAAAATGTCAAAATAAAACTCGTTGTGCAAGTTCGCTACGTAAGTTCTGGAAATGACTGTTTTTGTAGTCAACTTCAAACTCATATTATGACCAAATGAAAAGGAATATTTGAAAACTGAAAGAGGATTTTTTCAATAAAAATCCCATTCACAAACACCTCTCTCAGTTTCTTCACAAGTGTCATGGTTTGGAAAATTCAAATCGATCTTTATAGCCTATTTTTCATATTTAAACATTTAATGATTTCCTGTTTTAGTCATTATCTTTGGGTGCGGATCCCAAGACACTATAGTGTAATTTTGGAAAACTGAAATATGATTTTTTCAAGAACGATCCCATTCAAAAAGACCTCTATCAGTTTCTTCACATGTATCATTTTTTGGAATATTAGAATGGATCTTTATTGCCTATATTTCAGATTTAAACATTTAATGATTTCTTATTTTAGTCATTATATTTGGGTGCGGATCCCGAGATGCTAGAGAGGAATTTTGGAAAAATGAAAGCGTTTTTTTTTCAAGCACGAGCCCATTCACAGAAAAATCTCTCAGTTTTGTAACAACTATCATTAATTGAGAGATATGATGTTATATTTGACCCCTATTTTCCAGAAAATTGATTCCTATTTCCTAGCAGGTAGTTCTAAACGTGTTGCTATAATTTGGTAACCAGATCCAACTTTGGGAAGTAGTTGAGCTCGACCTCCTCATCTTGGGGAAGAATATTTTCTATATATGTTTGTAATTTTTATTGACTAAGGGGTTGGAAGAAACATAAAGGAGATTCCTTTTGAACATTTTGTAATTATTCTGAAGTTTAATGAAATATTAGTGCAGAAGTACAATGTTATTCATACTAGAGATTCTTGTGGTGGTGATCTGAAGTGTGTGTTTCCCTCTCATGTATGTATTTACTGTTTTTTTTTCTCATTTCATCTACAACCTTTGTATACCTAAATTGGAAAGATAATGGTATGAAATTCATCTAATATTGATGCTTTAGATTCAAGAAATTTAAGTATTGTTATCTCTTCTTAACTCAATCAGAATTCATCTCAGCTGGTGCTTTGAATGTGGTTGATTTTTTTCTCTTTATTCCATCATACAAAAAAAAAATTAAACTGAAATATTATCACCTATCTAGCCTCTGCTTCCTTTATAGTTCTACCACCAGTCACTAATAGTTCCATTTGCTTCAAAGTTGACTCCATGCCCAATGGATTTCTCTCTGCTCTGCCACCACATCTTAAAAAATTATTTCTATTTCAGATTTGGCCATTGAGCCTAATTTACATTGAGAGAGCCCTCTCTGGTTTGGAAAGGCCAGATTCCAAGCTCGAGGTGGTATGTGGTTACCTCCGTGGTTTCCCTCCTGCAACCAAGGGAAATTATGGAGTGATAACATTTTTGGTGTCGTTTTCGGGGAGCGAAAGTGAAATTTTCCCTGGGATAAATGAAAAAGTTTGGATCCGAGTACTAATGGTGAACAATAGTCAAACACAGAAAGGTTGTACATCATTCACCTGGCGACTCGATTTTCAAGAATCTAGAGTTCAAAATTTTCATGGCGACTCCACTGTCCAAAGATTCAGTAGCCTAATGACTTTCTTGGCGACTCCACTCCTTCAATATGGATCATATAACACAAGGTATGCTCCAATGAATCTCTCTCACATTCCTGGTTTTTCAAATCGAATGCCTCTTATAGATTGGCAGACATATTTTCCAAAATTCAAATATGACAAAGGAGACGATGCTACTTTGCACTTGGTTAAATTTCACATGCATGTGCGTAAGCTAAGCGCTCAATTTCATGAAGATTGTTTGATGGAGATGTTCATGGCCACCTTTGATGGAAAGGAAAAAAAATGGTATGAAAATTTACTGTTTGCAAGTCTATATTCATTACAAGATTTTCAGACAACATTTAATGAGCATTATAAACAATCCTATTCATCTTTGTTTCTAGTTCAAAATTGTTGTGATCATTTTGAAAATTTCATTCAAAATTTGGAAAATTTTTATGGCGATGAAGAGTTCATGGATGAAGAAATCCTAGAAGCTTTGTACGGAAACCATTTTCATCACCAACAAGAAATGGTAGCTTCAATTTTAAATGAAAATGAAACCAAGCATGATTTTAATGATGGCGGCCATATTCCTATTCACGAATTTGATGAAAGTCTGTAGCAGTCTTGCCAGCTTTTGTGTGACCAAGAGAGAGATCAAGATAGTCAGTCAAATGGATCTTTATTCCTTTCATTCTCTGAAGTTGTATGTACATAAAATTTAGGCTCAAAACCAATTGATGACATAGAGTTTCAGGAAGACAATGAGGAAGTAGTTGTTTTCTCTGATGTCTGTGAAAACCAAAGTTTTGAATTTGCATGCCTAGGAACTCTAAGCAGTGAAACAATTCATGATCAATTGCAAGAAGAAAATGTGCATGGAGTTGTTTTTCTTGATTCTTCTGAAAATAAAAATGGCATACATGAAGAGCCACTGGTTACACATGACAACTATGCTTTAAAATTTCAGGAAAGAAACAAAATAGTATATGATAATTTTCAATCTAAGATAGAGGAATACAATGAAGAAATTGTTGTTTTCTTTTATTCCTTTATAAATCTATATTGTTGTTCTCTTGAATCAAATGAAGAAGGAGCTATGGACATTCATCAAACACATATAATTGCTCTTTCATTTGAATATATACAAGATCATACACATTCCTATCTTGTTATAGATGATGAGAAATATGAACAAATGGCTCCCTTGCATTTTGAAAATGAGCTAAAGATGGATGAAATAGAACAGAAACCAACATTTAATCATAAGGGATATTCTTGTCCTTTTATTCATTTTCAAGACCCTTTTGCAAGTCTGTTGCAATCATCAAGGAAAATGATTCTTATAGATTCTTTTATAGTTTTATTAAATTCATCAGGAAAGATGGATTTTGTTGTATTCATGGACTTTGCGTATCAGTTTCAACTGGGGTTTGAGTTGTCATTTTCTATGTTTTTATGTCTGCTTGGAAACGTTGAATGCATGCTTCAATCAAGTATCCAGTTTATTGATTGGTTTCATTGGAATTATTGTATCACTTGATCCATTGTTCTTTTAGCAGCTTAGAGTAGGTAAGTGTGATGAATAAGCTCAACACTCTGAGCATATTTTTAGCAGTAAGTTTTCAGTTCATATTCCAGTGTACACTTTGGGTTGTAGTTTGATTTTAGTTGGAGAAGGACACAAGTCAGTTTGTAGGTTGAGAACATCCCAATGGATGAAGGCACCTAGTCATAAAATTATTTTTTTCCTCACAGGGAGGACAACATCCCCATTGGATCCAATGTTAGTGTCCTATAATTTGCTCAAGGGTCAAAATCGAGTATTTGACATATATTAGGATGTTGAAGAAAATGGTATTTGAAAGGGTAATGAAGTGGTCCTAGGGATGATTATAATCATATCAAGTGTAAAAATATCAATCAGTGACCTTCAACCATCAATTAAATCCAAACAATAGAATAAATGTCAAAAGGAAACTTGTTGTGCAAGTTCGCTACGCAAGTTCTGGAAATGATTGTTTTTGTAGTAAACTTCAAACTTAGTTTTTGACCAAATGAAAATGAATATTTGAAACTTGAAAGAGGATTTTGTCAAGAACGATCCCATTCAAAAAAACCTCCCTCATTTTCTTCACATGTGTCATGGTTTGGAATATTCAAATGGATCTTTACAACTTATTTTTTAGATTTAAACATTTAATGATTTCCTGTTTTGGTCATTATCTTTGGGTGCGTATCTCGAGACACTGAAGAGGAATTTTCGAAAACTGAAAGATAATTTTGTCAAGAAAAATCCCATTTACAAAAACCTCTCTTAGTTTCTTCACATGTGTCATGGTTTGGAAGATTCAAAATGGATCTTTACAACATATTTTTCAGATTTAAACATTTAATGATTTCTTGTTTTATTCATTATCTTTGGGTGTGGATGTCAAGATGCTGGAGAGGAATTTTGGAAAACTGAAAGAAAATTTTGTCAAGAACGAGCCCATTACCAAAAACCTCTCTCAGTTTTGTAACATATATCAATATTCTAGAGATATGATGTTATCTTTGACCCATATTTTCTAGAAAAATGATTCATATTTCCTAGCAGGCAGTTCTAAAAGTGTTTCTATAATTTTGTAACCGTATCTAACTTTGGGAAGTAGTTGAGATCGACCTCCTCAGCTTGGGGAAGATTCTTTTCTATATATGTTTGTAATTTTTATTGACTAAGAGGTTGGAAAAAACATAGAGGATATTTATTTTGAACTTTTTGTAATTTTCTGAAGTTTAATTAAATATTAGTGCAAAAGTACAGTGCTATTCATACTAGAGATTCTTGTGGTGGTGATCTGAAGTGTGTGTTTCCCTCTCATGTATGTATTTCCTATGTTCTTTTCTCATTTCATCTATAACCTTTATATATCTAAATTGGAAAGCTAATAGTTTGAAATTCATTTGATATTGATGCTTTAGATTCAAGCAATTTAAATATTGTTATCTCTTCTTAACTAAATCAGAATTCATCTCAGCTTTTGATCTGAATGTGGTTAATTGTTTTCTATTTCTTCCACCATAAAACAACAATATTTAAACTGAAATATTATCACCTATCTAGCCTCTATTTTCTTGATAGTTCTACCACCAGTCACTGATAGTTCCATTTTCTTCAAAGTTGACTTCATGTCCAATGGATTTCTCTCTCTCCTTTGCCATGACATTGTAAAACTTTATTTCTATTTTAGATCTAGCCACTAAGCCTAATTTGCATTGAGAGAGCCCTCTCTAGTTTGGAAAGGCCAGATTCCAAGCCCTAAGTGGTTCGTGGTTACCTCTGTGGTTTCCCTCCCGCAGCCAAGGGAAATTACACAGTGATAACACCATGCAGTTAGGCTTGAGCTCTTTCAGTGTCAACTACTTTGTGATCTCTGATGTGTCCAATAATGGTGGGAAGTATGGTCGAAGGAGGTCCACATTAAACACTGGATGTAGGCCAAGGAAGGGGGGCATACTTAGCTAAAAATAATTATCACCCACAACCTTGGTGATGGTCTAAGGTCCATAGTGAAGTAGAAGAAGCTTTCAACAGGGCCTTGTAAGACGCTCTTTCTGCAAATGCAACCAGACCTTTGTTGATGATAAAAATTGCAACAAGGAATCTCACCCGCAAAGTATTGCTAAAGCCTATTATTTAAACTATGCTAATGATATATAATACTAGTAGCTGGGACCCCCTTGTAGACTGGAGGCTCGGAGATAGTCCACTCACACATTTTATGCTGATGTTTCGATGTTTCTTACAGGGTTCTATATGGTTGATGATACAGTCTTGGTTTTTTTTGCGACATAATGACAGATGGATAATGCATTTTATGTGATGATTCTATGATTCTAAGCTCTAAATTCCATGTTATGAGTGGCATATATTTACTGTTGTTACTTTTGATATTTTCACCATGATTCAATACCTGGTTACACCTGCACAAGACATGTGATTAGTAACAACATGAAACAAAATCAATGGAAAGAGACTTAGGAAAAAATCCAAGAAAAGGAACTATACTATACTATGCTATACTATGTGTAAATGAAATAAAAAGGAATTAGTGTTAGTCCTAACTAGCGATGGTTAGTGGCTATACAATTTATATTGAGTGATATTGGGGGCATTTGATATATGTTATGGTATGGTTTTAGAAATAGTTAATATGGATTAGGGTGGCATAATTGGCAAACAATATGTGCAAGTTTCAATGCATGGAATTAATGGCATGGTTTTGGCTGGTTGTCATGTACTACAAAATTGAATGGGGTGAAAGATGGAAGCGACGTGTAGTAAATGCACGCCACTCCATACTTCTCCCACTGTGTCGTCACCTTAGCATGGTTATTGTTTATTTGGTTTTGTTGTGGTCAAGCTCCGAGATTCAAGCCTGGAAGGAACTGCTCAACCAACTCACCCTTTTTAAAGACATTGGTTACAGGTATGGTTATTTTCTCCCATCCATGAATTCGCTCTGTGTATGAAACGAACAATGGCTCGGTAATGTGTTGGTTTGTGTTTTCCTGAGATTGGCAACTGTGTAAACATGTGAGTATTTTCTCTGGAATGACTGTGTGGTTATTCATTTGCAAATGGAAAAATTGATGGTTGAAGTTGTGATTTAGTTGGTTGTTCCGTGTGGTGGAAAATGTGATGGATCACTATTGTTTTAAGTAGTTATGAGTATTTTGTTGGAGGGTTTCTCTTTGTTTAGCCTTGTTGGCCGCCTCCTCACAGTTAATGGTAACCATATCCGGTTGTATTCAGTTTCTATGGGGTTACTGTGTATGTTTCAACCACCTTTTAGTTATTGTGTATCTTCCAGAGCCATGTTCATGGGTTTTTCACCTGGTCGTGGACTTATTTTGTGGTATTGGCATCAACACAGTTAGTTATGGGGTGGCCATTATGCCAAGAAGTATGCTTTAGGGTTGTTGGTACTACCTAAGGTCGACATTTCTATTGGCATTGTTATAAATTGGTTCGGCTATTGGGAAAATCATGAGGGTTATGCCTCCGCGCGTTTTTGGTATTGGTTATTGTCCAGTGAGAAATCTTTACTCCTCTGCATCGTTTCCTACCCTACCTGCTGTTGAATAGTCACACTATTTTACAAACTAAGAGTTATAAAATCTTGTGGTTCCATTGTTCTTGTTTCGAAGGTTTCCCACCTACTATTGATATGGTCAACCTCTAGTCTCCCTGTGTTTTAGTGACCGAGCAAACTCTTGATTATTTCCTATGTTCATGATTATAGGGTCTGATTTTGATAACCTCAACTAGTCCCACTCTTGTCGGGTATATGGTTGTCTGTCATAAATTGGTTGAATGGTTATGAAAGTGGTTTTGAGTATTGTCTCGTCTCTATTTGATCAGGTTGTTGGAAAGTTGTAATTGGAAATGAGAATTGGTATACAATCATTGCCTCCTTTTGTTGTGGTAGTTGAATTGATAACCCAACTCATTTTTTTGATTAAATTGGTTGATTGAGAGTAAATGGTAATGTATAGTCAGAGGGTTTCCTCTTTTCGTTATGCGTTGGTCGTTTTGTTCCTACATTGTGGTATCAATGGAAGTTGGTGCATGTTGCGTGTTTAATTTGTCCCGATTGGGATTATTGCAAGTTAGAAAGTTGATCACTGTGACTTGGTTGTTTACTGTGTATGGTTTAGGGAGACATCATGAATTGTTTTTTTTTATTGCACCATCAGAGATGAAGCACGGGTGTTGTAGTATGGTTTCATTGCAAATTTAATTGTAAATATTGTCACGGGAATGGAATCAACAAGTTTTAAAAGATTCTGTTCAACTCAGGAAAGACATGTGTCTATGTTTGATTTGGGGAATTACAAATTATGAGCATTGGTTTATATTTTATAGAAATATATGCTGGACAGAGATGAAACAATATGACTATGTGTTCCTTTGGATTTTGTTAAAAAAAAAATAGAAGAAGTAAATGAAAAGAAACAAGAATTCTATTAACATGAAGGTTGAAAGGCATAGTGATTCTGAGTAGGATGATACACTACGTTAATGAAAAAGTTTGAATATTTAAATGTGGGACAATGAACAAGTTTTAACACATAGTAATTGTTTAATTGGTGTTGGATCATTTGTATTGAATACATTTTTATTTTATTTTTATGGATTACTTAATTGGTTTTACGAACAATATTTGTTCTTTTCCCTACCATTATTTCACTTTTCGCACTTTTCACTATCCACTCCCTATTCTTAAAATTTAATTATAGTTAAGATAAATTATGTATTATGGAAGTTAAAGGATCACATGGATGAATTACATTGATATATTATTTTGATTTACAATACAATTGATTGTTTGATGTTTGTGAGCAGTAATCATGATCTATTCCACCTCATTTTAACACTTTTGGCTCAATACAATCCCTCACATATCCCGGAACCATTGTTCACCCCCTTCTCATTGACAAGTATTAAATGATTATATGGATTGGATTGCATGAGTCTGATATGTTGTTGAGCCAAACTTTGTTTCATATTTAAAAAAGTTGTCATGTATGGTTGTTGAAGAAACTATTTGATAATCAATAATGCATACAAGAATGAGCTTTTTCAGTAGAGGTAGTCATGGTCGGGGTAACAGAGGAAGAGGAAATTGGAACAGGGGCCCTAGAAGGCCAAGGTTCTCCATACACTTTGATGCAGACTCACAAGAGTTAGGAAAGCTATTTCAAGCTGGATTTTTTAAATGGATTGGGAAAGGAGTGGTCCAACCTTGGCCTGAAAGGGATCCCTTCCAAGATCCACATGTCCCTGGTATTCCAATGCGTCCTCCTGTCTCACTGCAACCTGAAGTCCCTGAAAATGACGGATGGCAATAGATTGTCCACTTGGAAGTCTCCCAACATCAAGGATGGCCTAACTTGTCTCTACCTGCTCCTCCACCTGTTAATCAAATTTTCCAGGTTGCCCCTGTCCACGCACGAGTACAATATTCCCATGCAAGTAAAAGGTTAAAAATCGAGGGACACCATGCTCCTGACAAAGGAAAATTCGTTGCTTCCCCCTTCTAACCCTCAAATGACTCTGCCAAATCCATGTCCTCCCGCATGGATTTGAGAGATGATTGCTCTCATGTGATTAGTGAGATTAGGCCTAAAGGCTCCACACAACCTAAGGAAAATTCAGAGAGATCAAAGGGTGACAACAACAACAAGGGAAAGATTGCCTCTCAGAGTGGCAAATATGGATTTTAAGTGTTTTTATTTATTGATTGTTGAGAACAGTTCACTTCTGAAATTTTGGACAACACATTATTTTTGGATATATGGGTAATATATTTTTGGAAATAATTTCAATTATCATTGATATAAATTGTCAAAATATGAAAGTGATGATGGGAGTCACAAGGAGGGATGTTTTGTTTGATTAACTAGTTGTGTTATGATTGTTAAAGAACTAAAGGGAGTCATAAGGGGTCCCACCTACTAGTTATTATTTATTAAAAACCCTTCTTATGATTTTTTTACTTTTCCCCCTTAACTAAAAAGTTGGTTGAGTTTTAGTTAACTTAACTAAAGAAGTAGTTCAACTACTTCAACTAATTCTAAATTGCTTAAAGGAAAAAGGAAAAGGAGGAACAAGAGGAGAATAGAAGGAGAAGCATACTAAGGTCTGCTCTTTGAGTTTTTGTTGAGGTAATTTAGTTTTCATTCATTCTTTAATTCATTGGAAGCCTAATTCTCTTTTATGATAGCAGGTTCCTATTGTAGACAACAAGATTTATGGCAGAATTACATCATTCAGACACTTGTTTTTCAGAGATGTTGATCTATCTTTGATATTCTGTGTAGACTTGTCTATTTGTGAATTAAATTTCATGACTGACAAAGGCTATTGTGCAGAGTCGAGTGGGAAACAATCTGTGGAAAGTTGATCTAGCTTTTAAAGTTCATTTTTTTACTTTTTGTCACAATTTCTTTTGTATCGTTGTCATCAGGGACATCTAAGTTTGACTTTGGTCCAAACTTCCTCAGGGAATTTTGTAAAGAGAATGATTCTTTTGATAAATTGGAATGAAATAAACAATTGCTTTATGTCTCATCTATTTTGATTATTGACATGGTGTTTTTACTTCTGTCTCTATATTTATTTCAACATCTATTATATTCAGAAAATTACATAAATAACGAATTTTCCATCAAGCTTTCATTTATAAAAATCAGCCTAAGCAATTGTAATCAATACTTGTGAGTTAGGATACAAATTTTGATGGCTATAAACATAGGGTGGTATTCCCATCTATCTTTCTTTATCCCAACAAGATTTGAAAATGCTTGAGTAAGATCATTTCATATCTTTTACTCAACATCTATTTGGTGACCATACTGGGGAGATCTTCAATATCTCTCTGGTTGATTTTTTATGCTTGATTATCATCGAATATATCTATTTTTCTGATATTGATTCTTTGACTTTTTTATTTCTTAATGAATGTACCTATTGCAAGGCAACCTAATATTGAGCCCAGTCTTCAAGATCAAACCATCATTGCTTTGAGTTTGTTTAACACCATTCTAGACACTGCTAATACTCGGGCTGAGCTTAATCATTCATGGGCAGCAATTGAACGAGACACTACTGCCCAAGAACATTGGGAAACTAGACGTAGACAACCTAGAAATCAATAATAACCTTCTTGTTCCTTCAACTTTGACCTTCTTTTCATGTCCTTAGACCCTTGTGTTTCTAGGAGGAGAAGAGGCTTATCACCTAGAATTAATCCTATTACTGAAATAGGAAGAAGGAACATTGTGTTATCTACCCAATAAAGTACTCAAAGCAGAAACTTGTATGATTCATCAAGTTCATCTCTCTCGACCTTACCTATCATCCACAAGATGGCATATTGTGGTGGCTCCGGTGGCATTGGAAGTGCTTCCTCCTCTTAGTCTTCAGCTTCGTTAGTGATTTGTAGCTTATATAGTCACCATATCCTTGTCCAATCTACCACAAACCCCACCAAAGTCATCAAAAGGTATGGGCTCTTTCAATTTGAAGAAGATGCTACAACCATACCGTGGCATGTTTCCTCTCCTCTTAACCTAGCACCTGCTACTCGTCCACTTCCTAAATTCAAAGAGCATCTTCCTAGGTTTTCAGGAAATAGCATTGTCACTACAAATGAACACCTGGTGGCATTTTCTAATGCCTGTCACAACATAAGAGCCAATGACAACAATACTTGCATGCTCTTATTTGTGATTTCCTTGGAAGGAAAGGTTGTGACCGATTATTTGACCTTCCTCTTAAGATTATGTCTACTTGGGAGGAGTTAGTCTATTGGTTCAAATCCACCTATGGGCGATCTAAAATCCCAGCTAAGCAGTTACAGGAGTACAATAACATCGCCTATAAATATGGTGAGACCATCAAGTCCTTCAACTTGCGTTTCACTAAGTTATACAATCAAACCCTGAACTCATTCGACCTCAGAACTAATCTACTTTCATAAATTATTATAATGCATACCTTCCCCCTACTGCCATAGGCTTGAGGAAAAATCCATTGATAACCTCAGTTCCGCTCTGCATACGTGTTTGGAGTATGAAGAACAACTCAAAAGAACAGGTCTTCCTTAGGGAGAATCAGTTAAACAGACGGTCATGTCTGACCTTTTACAACTAGTACAAGATATGAATAATCGTATGATAGCGTATGAGAGAAAGGGAAATGTCTCCCCTCTCACCCCTGGAGCTTCATCCTCTTTTGCACCCCCCTTTATAAATCCAATTGAAAATAATTTTCAGCCTAAAGCTATCATGCCTCGAAGTTGGTGTAAATTTTGCGAGGAACACCATGAGGAAATCACATGCGAGGTCAAGAAGAGTGACGGAGATAAGATATTTGGTAAAAGACCATAAACTACCATCGTTGTACTATATTTTGCAGAGCCAGAAGATATCATGATCATCAATACTAGGAACAAATCCTACGCTCCCAAAAGCAAATATGATCCTCCCCAAAATTCTTCTAGTTTGAGCTCATCCTCACCAGCTGCTACTATTCAGGTTATTAAGGTTCCTGATAGTCAAGGAAATAATTCCCCTCTCCCCTCTTCCAAATACAACATCCTAAATCAGTTAGCCAACATCAAAGTAGATGCACCCCTTGTGGACATGGTTGTCGTCCCTGAATAACAGAGGCATCTGAAACAATTCATGGAAGGAAAAGATTCCATTGTGGCCAGCCTCTCTGAAGAGGTAAATGAAGAGGATTTGTCTGTAAATAAAGTAGGTGTACATAAATTTAGATACCCTGTAAAAAGTACCCCTTTTTATATTTCTGTAAAAATTATGGATAATATTGCCCATTGTTGCCTCATTGATGGTAGTTCGGGTCCAACTGTAATGTCGAAGATTATTATGGAAGAGTTAGGCTTGTCTTTTACAAATGAAAATGCCATAAGCACTCTCTCTTATAATAGTCTACAACAAATGACCATAGGTGAGATTAAAGATGTGACCTTAGTTTCATGCGCACACCCTGAAATAAAGACAACCCTCAGTATTCAGGTAATTGATATTCCAGTAAGCAATTACTCAATCATCTTGGGAAGAGATTGGAAAGATTTGACAGGTGGATACCTCTCACTTGATGGGACACACTTATCCGTTCCCCGGAATGGTAAAAACATCATAGTCCTTACAGAGGGAAGGATTTCACCTTACATAGAGAGTGTCCCACATCCTAATGTGAACTATATCGAAGAGGACTTAGGGGTGTATTCCATATTTTCTGAGGAGGATAACATTCCCTTGGAACAAATTGATTTAGATGATGGTATGTGGCACATGCACTTTGATCATTCATGCTCTAGTGAAGGTAATGGAGATGGCATTATCTTATACTCTCATGTGTGAAAAATTCATAAATTTTCTTATAGGTTGGAGTTTTCTTGCACAAACAATGTCACTGAATTCGAAGCCTTATTATTAGGCATTGAAAATGCCTATAATCTAGGTTGTGGTCACCTTACAATTTTTGGAGATTCCAAACTTGTTGTGAACCTTATACGTAAGATATACTCTCCTAACAACAAGTTGATGAAATGATACACCCAAACGGTTTGGGCACTTATCTCGAACCTATTGTCTTTCAACATTACTCATATTAAGAGGGAATTGAAGTCAATAGCTGATTGGTTAGCTGTTTTTGCAGCCTCTCATAATTGACAACTTCCGCCACACAGAACTGATTGTACTTTTCAATATCTATATCGTCCACATATCCATGAAAATATAGAATCCTTGTAGGTCTTCCCTAGCGATGAGAGTATCTGTGCTTTCATTCAAAATGAACCTTATAAGCCCAAGGAAATTATATCCATAGAAGATAACAAGATTCCTAAAGGCTTGACTCCTCTAGAGAGTTCATTTTCATCGATTGATGTAGAAAATAAAGAGAAACATAAAGAAGAGGATTCGAAAAGGAAGTTGGGTGAAGCCATCTCCTTGAACATTGGGACACCTGAGTCTCCAAAGAATGTTAAACTAGGTGCCCAATGTTCCAATGAAGAGAAAATGAAGTTTACCAAGCTGCTTGGCAAATTTCAAGATGTTTTTGCTTGGTATTCTGAAGATCTTCGTGGTTTTGATACTGCTCTTATACAAATTTCCATTCCCATCAAGGAAGGCATAAAACTAGTTAGGAAAAAAAAAATACCAATCAACCCTTCGATGGAGGCAACTAGTTGAAAGGGATTGGAAAAACTCTTGAAGGTTGGAATCATCTTTTCGGTCAAGTATTCTGAATGTGTTTCAAGTTTGATTCCTGTTCGGAAATAAATTGATCATATCATATTTTGTGTTGATTTTCATGCATTAAATCGGGCTAGTATAAAATATCACTTTCCTCTCCCTAACATGGAAATGATTCTGCAGCAAGTTGCAGGGTCACAGATGATGCCCTTACTTGACGGTTTTTCCGGTTACAATAAAATCAAGGTAAAAGGGGCAGATAAATATTAAACCACCTTTATTACTCGTTGGGGTACCTTTGCTTATGAATGTATGCATTTTGTCTTGTCTGATGCAAGTACCACTTTTAAAAATACCTATGCAAATAACTTTTGACGATTTGATCGGTAAAGTTATTCATGTTTATCTTGATGATATAATCGTGTACATTAAAGGGCTATCAATTGTCTCAAAGTTTCAAGAATTATGGTTGGGTCCCTTCAAGATTGCTTTTGTCCTGGGTACTAACTCTTACATTCTAAAATATTTACAGGAACGATTGTTTTCCTACAACACTAACGGTTCTCACTTAAAACACTACGTGGAACCAACTTGAAAAGTTTTAACACTGTTTGGATTTTTTTATATATTAGTAGTCTGGTTCTGTTTTCATTTTCACCACTTCTTTTCAATTCTTCTTTTGCTATAGTTTAAATTCTGCTTGCCTTTTAATAGCTTCCTATTGCTTTTACAATTCTATCATTTTATTTCTGTTGTTCTTTTATTTTGCAGTCCGGACCCATTTCTGTCATGAATTTTATTGCTTTTCATCTTTTTAGTTTAATTTTGGTCAAGAATAAGATGTTAGAAAAGTTCTACCACATTGACACTCCTACGAGGTATTGTTAGTCAATAACAATCAATCTTACACAACTGTTACGATGTTCCCCCTGAAAGCATAATTGAATTTGTTATCTGCTTTCACTATTGTCTTATAAAGAAATTGGTTATCTTTCACTTCTGCTCTGCATTTCTTCATCCATTTGAGAGTTAAAAGAGCAAGTCCATAAAATTTTTCTCCTTGAAGTCAAGAGAAAATTCTAGTTGAATGATTATGCATATAGGGATAAACCCCCTCATACTTAACATTTTTCATGAGTTATTCCCTAGTTGTGGGTCATTTTTCCATACTATGCTATACTATACTATACTATACTATACTATGCTATACTATGTGCAAATGAAATAAAAAGGAATTAGTGTTAGTCCTAACTATCAATTGTTAGTGGCTATATGATTTATATTGAGTTATATTGGGCACATTTGATATATGTTATGGTATGGTTTTGGAAATGGTTAATATGGATTGGGATGGCGCAATTGGCAAGCAATATGTGCAAGTTTCAATGCATGGAATTAATGGCATGGTTTTGGCTGGCTATCGTGTACTACAAAATTGAATGGGGTGAAAGATGGAAGCGACGTGCAGTAAATGCACATCACTCCATATTTCTCCCACTGGACCATCACTCTAGGATGGTTATTGTTCATTTGGTTTTACTGTGTTCAAGCTCCGAGATTCAAGCCTGGAAGGAACTGCTCAACCAACTCACCTTTTTTAAAGACATTGGTTACAGGTATGGTTCTTTTCGCCCAACCATGAATTCGCTCTGTGTATGAAATGAACAATGGATCGATAATGTGTTGGTTTGTGTTTTCCTGAAATTGGCAACTATGTAAATGCCTGAGTATTTTCTCTGGAATGATTGTGTGGTTATTTGTTTGCAAATGGAAAAATTGATGGTTGAAGTTGTGATTTCGTTGGTTGTTCTGCGTGGTGGAAATTGTGATGGCTCACTATTGTTTAAGTAGTTATGAGTATGTTGTTGGAGGGTTTCACTTTGTTTATCCTTGATGGCCACCTCCTCACAATTAATGGTAACCATATCCAGTTGTATTCGGTTGCTATGGGGTTACTGTGTATGTTTCAACCACCTTTTGGTCACTGTGTATCTTCCAGAGTCATGTTCGTGGGTTTTTCACCCGGTCGTGGGCTTATTTTGTGGTATTGGCATCATCACATCTCGTTATGGGGTGGCCATTATGCCAAGAAGTATGCTTTAGGGTTGTTGGTACTACCCGGGGTCTATATTTCCAATGGCATTGTTATAAATTGGTTTGGATACTGGGAAAAGAGCGAGGGTTATGCCTCCACGCATTCTTGGTATTGGTTATTATCCAGTGAGAAATCTATGTTCCTCTGCATCGTTGCCTACTCTAACTAGTGTTGAACTGTCACACTATTTTACAAACTAAGAGTTATAAAAGCTTGTGGTTCCACCATTCTTGTTTCGAAGGTTTCCCACCTACTATTGATATGGTTGACCTCCAGTCTCCCTGTGTTTTGGTGACCGAGAAAACTCTTTATTATTTCTTGTATTCATGATTACAAGGACCAATTTTGATAACCCAAACCAATCGCACTCTTGTTGGGTATCTGGTTGACTATCATAAATTGGTTGAATGGTTATGATAGTCGTTTTGAGTATTGTCTCGTCTTTGTTTGATCGGGTTTTTGGAAAGTTGTAATTGGAAATGAGAATTGGTATACAATCATTGCCTCCTTTTGTTGTGACAGTTGAATCAATAACTGAGCTCGTTTTTTAATTAAATTGGTTGATTGAGAGTAAATGGTAATGTACAGTCAGAGGGTTGCCTCTTTTTGTTATGCGTTGGTCATTGTGTTCCTATAGCGTGGTATCAATTGAAGTTGGTGGCTTCTGTGTGTTTAATTTGTCCCGATCAAGATTATTGCAAGTTGGAAAGTTGATGACTATGAATTGGTTGTTTACTGTGTATGGTTTAGGGAGACATTGTGCATTGTTTTGTTTTATTGCACCATCAGAGATGAAGCACATGTGTTGTAGTATGGTTTCATTACAAATTTAATTGTAAATATTGTCACAAGAATGGAATCATGCAAGTTTTAAAAGAGTCTGTTCAACTCAGGAAAGACCTATGTCTATGTTTGATTTGGGGAATTACGAATTATGAACATTGGTTGATATTTTATAGAAATATATGATGGACAGAGATGAAACAATATGACTGTGTGTTCCTTTGGATTTTGTTATATATATATATAAAAAGTAAATGAAAAGAAACAAGAATTCTATTAACAGGAAGGTTGAAAGGCATAGTTATTCTGAGTAGGATGATACACTGTGTTAATGGAAAAGTTTGAATATTTAAATGTGGGACAGTGAACAAGTTTTAACACACAATAATTGTTTAATTGGTGTTGGATCATTTGTATTGAATAGATAATTGTTTTTTTTATGGATTACTTAATTGGTTTTACAAACAATATTCGTTCTTTTCCCTACCATTATTTCACTTTTCACACATTACAAATCCCCTCGCCTTCCCATATTCACTATCCACTCCCTGTTCTTAAAATTTAATTATAGTTAAGATAAATTATGTATTATGACAATTAAAGGATTGCAGGGATGAATTACAATGATATTTTCTTTTGATTTATGATACAAATGATTGTTTGATGTTTGTGAGCAGTAATCATGATCTATTCCCCCTCATTTTAACACTTTTCGCTCAATACAATCCCTCACATATTCCAGAACCCTTGTTCACCCCTTGCTTAATTAAAAGTATTAAATGATTGTATTGATTGGATTGCATGAGTCTGATATGTTGCTGAGCCAACCTTTGTTTCATATTTAAAAGAGTTGTCATGTATGGCTGTTGAAGAAACTATTTGCTAATCAATAATGCATACATGAATGAGATTTTTCAGTAGAGGTAGCCATGGTTAGGGTAACATAGGAAGAGGAAATTGGAATAGGGGCCCTAGAAGGACAAGGTTATTTATACACTTTGATTCAGACTCACAAGAGTTAGGCCAACTATTTCAAGCTAGATTTTTTAACTGGATTGGGCAAGGAGTGGTCCAACCTAGGCCTGAAATCCCTGCCTTCCAAGCTCCACATGTCCTTGGTATTCTAGTGCCTCCTCATGTCTCACTGCAACCTGGAGTCCCTGAAAATGAAGGATGGCAAAAGATTGTCCACCTGAAAGTCTCCCAACATCGTGGCTAGCCTAACTTGTCTCTACTTGCTACTCCACCTTTTAATCAAATTGTCCAAGATGCCCCTGTCCAATCACTAGTACAGTCTTCCCATGCAAGTAAAAGGTTAAAAACCGAGGGCCACCATGATACTGACAAAGGAAAATCTACTGGTTCCTCCTCCTCACCCTCAAATGACTTTGCCAAATCCTTGTCCTCCCGCATGCATTTGAGAGATGATTTCTCTCATGTGATCAATGAGATTAGGCCTAAAGGCTCCACACAGCCTATGGAAAATTCAGAGAGATCAAAGGGTGACAAAAACAACAAGGGAAAGATTGCTTCCCAGAGTGGAAAATATGGATTTTAGGTGTTTTTATTTATTGATTGTTGAGAACAGTTGACTTTTGAAATTTTGGACAACACACTATTTTTGGATATATGGGTAATATATTTTTGGAAATAATTTCAATTATCATTGATATAAATTGTCAAAATATGAAAGTGATGATGGGAGTCACAAGGAGGGATGTTTTTTTTGATTAACTAGTTGTGTTATGATTGTTAAAGAACTAAAGGGAGTCACAAGGGGTACCACCTACTAGTTATTATTTATTAAAAACCCTTATTATGATTTTATTACTTCCCCCCCTTAACTAAAAAGTTGGTTGAGTTTTAGTTAACGTAACTAAAGAAGTAGTTCAACTACTTCAACTAATTCTAAATTTCTTAAAGGAAAAAGGAAAAGGAGGAACAAGAGGAGAATATAAGGAGAAGCATACTAAGTTATGCTCTTTGAGTTTTTGTTGAGATAGTTCAACTTTCATTCATTATTTAATTCATTGGAAGCCTAATTCTCTTTTATGATAGTAGGGTCCTATTATAGACAACAATATTCAGGGTTGAATCACATCATTCAGACACTTGTTTTTCAGAGGTGTTGATCTATCTTTGCTAGTCTGTGTAGACTTGTCTGTTTGTGAATTAAATTTCATGACTGACAAAGGCTATTGTGCAGAGTCGAGTGGGAAACAATCTGTGGCAAGATGATCCAACTTTTAAAGTTCAGTTTTTTACTTTCTGTCATATGGTTTTCATCGGGGACATCTAAGTTTGACTTTGGTCCAAACTTCCTCAGGGAATTTTGTAAAGAGAACGATTCTTTTGATAAATTGGAATGAAATAAATGATTTCTTTATGTCTCATCTGTTTTGATTATTGACTTAGTGTTTTTACTTATGTCTCTATATTTATTTCAACATCTGTTATATTAAGAAAATTACATAAATAATGAATTTTCTAGCAAGCTTTCATTTATAAAAATCAGCCTAAGCACTTGTAATCAATACTTGGGAGTTATGATACAAATTTTGATGGCTATAAACATAGGGTGATATTCCCGTCTATCTTGCTTTAGCCCAACAAGATCTGAAAATACTTGAGTAAGATCATTTCATATCTTTTACTCAACATTTGTTTGGCGACCATACTGGGGAGATCTTCAATATCTCTCTAGTTGATTTCTTATGCTTGATTATCATCGAATACATCTATTTTTTTAATATTGATTCTTTGAATGTTTTATTTATTAATGACTATACATGTTGCAAGGCTGCCTAATATTGAGCTCGGTCTTCAAGATCAGACCAACATTGCTTTGAATTTGTTTAACACCATTCTAGACACTGCTAATACTCAGGTTGAGCTTAATCATTCATGGGCAACAATTGAACGAGACATTAGTGCCCAAGAACATTGGGAAGCTAGACATAGACAACCTAGAAATCAACAATAACCTTCTTGTTCCTTCAACTTTGACCTTCTTTTCATGTCCTTAGACCCTCATGTTTCTAGAAGGAGAAGAGGATTATCATTGAAATTAATCCTATTGCTAAAATAGGAAGAAGGACCATCGTTTTATCCACCCAACAAAGTTCTCTAAGGAGAACCTTGTCTGATTCATCCAGTTCGTCTTTCTCTCCCTTACCTATCATCCAAAAGATGGCATATAGTGGTGGTTTCGGTGGCACTAGAAGTGCTTACTCCTCTTAGTACTCAGCTTCGTCAGTGATTGGTAGCTTATATAGCCACCATATCCCTATCCAATCTACCACAAAACCCACCAATTTCATTAAAAAGTATGGGCTTTTTCAATTTGAATAAGATGCTATAACCACAATGTGGCATGTTTCCTCTCCTCCTAACCTAGGACCTGCTACTCATCCACTTCCTAAATTCAAATAGCATCTTCCTAAGTTTTCGGGAAATAACACTGTCACTACAAATGAACACCTGGTGGAATTTTCTAATGCCTGTCACAACATAGGAGCCAATGACAATGATACTTGCATGCATTTATTTGTCAATTCCTTGGAAGGAAAGGTTGTGGCCGATTTATTTGAACTTCCTCCTAAGATTATTTATACTTGGGATGAGTTAGTCTATTGGTTAAAATCCACCTATGGGCAATCTAAAATCCCAGCCAAGCAGTTACGTGAGTACAATAACATCGCTTATAAATATGGTGAGACCATAAAGTCCTTCAACTTGCATTTCACTAAGTTATACAATCAAATCCCCAAACTCATTCGACCTTAGAACCAAGCTGCTTTCATGCATTATTATAATGCACTAGCTTCCCCCTACTGCCATAGGCTTGAGGAAAAAGCCATTGATAACCTCGGTTTCGTTCTGCATACATGTTTGGATTATGAAGAACAACTCAAAAGAACAGGTCTTTCTCAGGGAGAATCGAATAAACAGATGGACATGTCCGCCCTCTTATAGCTAGTACAAGATATGAATAATCATATGATAGTGTATGAGTGAAAGGGAAATGTCTCCCCTCTCACCCCTGGAGCTTCATCCTCTTCTGCACCCCCTTTAGAAATCCAATTGAAAATAATTTTCATCCTAAAGCTATCATGCCTTGATGTTGGTGTAACTTTTGCGAGGAACACCACGAGGAAACCACATGTGAGGTAAAGAAGAGTGCCAAAGATAAGATATTTCATAAAATACTAAAAACTACCATCATTGTCCTAGATTTTGTAGAGCTAGAAGATGTCATGATAATCAATACTAGGAAAAAATCCTACGTTCCCAAAAGCAAATATGATCCTCCCTGCAATTATTCTAGCCAGAGATCATCCTCACCAGCTACTACTATTCAGGTTCCTAACAGTCAAGGAACTACTTCCCCTCTCCCCTCTTCCAAATACAATATCCTAAATCAGTTCGCCAACATCAAAGCAGATGCAACCCTTCTGGACATGGTTGTCGTCCCTAAACAATAGAGGCATATGAAACAATTCAAGGAAGGAAAAGATTTCGTTGTGTCCAACCTCTCTAAAGAGGTAAATGAAGAGGATTCGTCTGTAAATAAAGTAGATGTACATAACTTTAGATACCCTGTAAAAAATCCCCCGTTTTATATTTCTGTAAAAATTATGGATAAGATCGCCCATTGTTGCCTCATTGATGGTGGTTCGGGCCCAAGTGCAATGTCGAATATTATTATGGAAGAGATAGGCTTGTCTTGTACAAATGAAAACGCCAGAAACATGCTCTCTTATAATAGTCTACAACAAATGACCATAGGTGAGATTAAAGATGTGACCTTAGTTTTGTGCGCACACCTCGAAATAAGGACAACCCTTAGTATTCAGGTAATTGATATGCTAGTAAGAAATTACTCAATCATCTTGGGAAGAGATTGGCAAGCTTTGATGGGTGGATACCTCTTACTCGACGGGACACACTTATCCATTCCACAGAATGGTAAAAACATCATAGTCCTTAGAGAGGTAAGGATTTCACCTTATATAGAGAGTGTCTTGTTATAACCCTATAATTTATAGGATTAACTGGTGATTAAGATTTATTCCTTTAAGTGTGTTTGATTTGCAAATAATTTTCCATTCTGTAAATGATTTGAAAAGAAAAGAAAAGAAAAGAAAGAGAAAAGAAAAAGAAAGAAAAAGAAAGAAAAGAGGGCATAAAAGAAATTGAATAAAGCCCCATGCAATAACAATGACTTGGTCCATACAGTTTAAACATGGCCAAGTCCTTTAAATTGATGTTGATAGGATTAGTGATTGAGCTTGGCTAAACTGTTTAATCTTAGCCAAGTAGATAGGTTAGCTAGTGAAATAAATTTGATCAAACAACCTAATCTTGGTCAAATAACCTTAGGACAGAGTAATTTCTTAGTCCAACAGTTTAAGCTGGGCTAAATGTCATAGGTGAGTAGGTTAGAGCATAGGTTAGTCAGTTTTGTTTCAATAAAACATGCATGATGATCGATGTATATTCATATCTTTGATGTTTGGGAGTGTGTTGCCTAACCCCCATGGTGACAAAAAGTAGGGAAAGCTGAGCGAAACCCACAAAAAGCACTAAGCCTAAGTCTCCGCTGCATATATGATTTCACAGATTTGACACTTATTGATTAAAAAGTGCACATAGATCTATGGCTGAGGTATTGGCGCCTAGATCTACAGTCGAGAAGAAGCTCCGGACCCCCCCGACCGTTTTGCCTTTAACGGTGGGGGGGGGGGGTCCAGAATGGAGTGGTTTTTCTTGGCGGGCCCCATCCCAACGTGTCGCTAATCTATTGCATCACATATCTTCCCTTCTGACATACCGCCACCACCTCATGTTGTCACATCTCAATATCCTCTCTTCCTGTCTTATTCGTTCACCCGTTACAGGTCATGTCTCCTTCTTCATTCCCCCAATCATCATCCTCCACGTTATTCGGGTACACACATCATGCATTCTTCTCCTGCCTCCTCACGTTCCTAAGGATCCGTTGGCAATTTATTACATGACACATACCCATTAGCCTAATGACTTGTCCCCCGTGCCTAATGGATACCCGTTCACTCAAAAGTAACCCTTGTCCCGCCATTGACACACTTTTCACCCTCTCCGTACACCAGCCAATTTCTTCCCCTTCTCTGATCCAACCATCTACCTAGACATAGCCATTACCCGCTAATGATTTTGTTTGAATTGCAGGTACCTTTCATAGTGATGGCGCCAAAGTCCAAAAAAAGTAGAAGCCAAGGAAAATCCTTTCCTCCCACCTCCTGTCGATCTCGACAGGATCCCATTGGCCAAAAAGGATTATCTTATCTCAGAGACGAAGTGCGAATTCAATTTCCCAGAGTTGCAGTCATGGTTTAAAGACACCTTCTTGGATTAGAGAGATGAAATTGGGCTCTGGGAGTCAAATCTTCCTCTATATCTCTTTCCCCAAGTCCATCATTTCCCTGAATTCACCCTCAAATGCCAGGCTCATTACCTCCCCGACCAGAGAGCCGTAGTTTCATCATCGGGAGAGACCCTGTTCTTTATCACGCCAGAGGCCATAGATCATATGATCCAGATACCTAGGACCAAAAATCCACCTCTCCTTTCAAACTTGAAATCCTAACGAAGCTGTATCAGAACTTATCCTTTCCTCAAAGAGCCCAGATCTTCGAGCTTTTTCTCCCACAGGACGCTCAACTCCCCAAGAAAAACCCCCCGTATCATTCTTCCCTGTTCTCAAAAAGGGGAAACCAAGTTATTTCATTGCTTTGCTGCCTTCTTGGCTACTTTTCAGATGAATGGGTGGATGAACCTATATTAGGTTTCCTGTCCATTTTTTCGGCCAAGGAATAGGCCACCACCCAGTTTGACTACTGTTTTTTCTTGGCAGAAAACATCCACGACCAGTTTTCAAAATTTGCCATAGAGGGCATGTTTCAGTATTCCTAAATACTGGCGTACATGTTCATCTTTTTTCAGGCAGAAATGTTTTCTTTCTTGATGCAGAAAATAGACAAGGACGAGAAACCACAAGCGGTAACCCAATGGACTTCACTTCTCAAAAGAAACTCCACGGAGTGCAGTTTCAAACAGTTCATTGATATGTTTTATCATCCGGTGGTGGGCATGCTTAGTGGGAGACCAGATCCAAGGATAAATGAAGATATCTAGAGAGTCTTACATCTCTCGGACCTTGAAAAGACAGGAGACTGGTTCCTGTATCAAGATCACACAGAAATCAGAGTGTATGGATGTGAGTTGGCTCCATACAAATTACCCAAATATCTGCCCGTTCAGATATTTGTACTGGAGTATATTCGCCAGATGATAAATTCAGATGATATCCACTTTGTATCTCTGAAGAAAAAACAATAGATGAGGATTAAGGGGGAGGTAGGACCTTTTATCTGCAATAGTCGAGCTGTTAGAGACGAGGAAAAAAAGATATTAAAGGAAATGAAATTCAACACTAGTTTTATTTGGCAGTATGATCCAAGTGGGATCATCGTGGAAATGAGAGCCCCCCAAAAAAGCACTCAGTATGCTCACACACTTAAATCGGAAATTGAGAAGTATGTAAATCAGACACAGTGGGAAGAGAACACCTTGGAAGACACTGAACAACATTCTTCCTTAGTATTAAATTCCCAAACTGTCACTCCACCAGTGTCAAAGGAAAAAAGACCAAGGAAAGAAATTTATCTTTCAGTCACCGAAGTATCAGCGGAGGAGTTTTAGTTATACAGTAAAAAGCGTAAGACCATTCATACTATTCCCAGGTTTGTGGAAGAAGATATTCAGCCTGCCAAAGGGGTTAAAGGAGGAGGTACACCAATTCCTTCAGTCAACTTCCAAACAATGTCTACTTCTGTTTCAAAGAAGCGGATTGATATAACTATGGCCACCCAAATTCCACAGGGATCTGCAAAGCTGAACATTTTTAAAAAATATGATTTGATTAATAAGAGAAACCAGAAACTGACCAATAGCACTTATGCTTAGTTCTGGAAGCAGACGTCCATTGCCCAACATAGACTGTTATCATCTTTTGACATGGAAAAGGGAAGAATGCATCTTGCATTTCTGTAGGCACAAGTACCTCAACCTAAGGAAATTAGTGACTACAAAAGGTCAACCCTTGTGTTTGATACAAAACAAGTTCATCTAGTTGACCAGATGGATCTGCACAGACAGACTGGTGAAATGGTTTTCTCCACTTTGGCCCATGCTTCCTCTACAGCTGCAAAATTACAAGTACTCTAAACAATGTTCAGACCCAGTTGAAACTGGAAAATATATCCTCTTTTGCAAAGGATAATAGGATAAAATCCCTAGAGGAATTGGTAGTCAAGATCGGGTATGATCCCTCGAATGTGAAAGGAGCAGAGGAGTTGCTAAAGAAGAAGAACACTGATATAACATCTATGAGAAAACAATTAAAATTGCCACCCATAGAGGATGCACAAGCTAAGGAGATCATTGAGACACAAGGAGAAAATAATGAAATGCTCAAGTTGATCATGGAGCAAAATGCATAGTTAAAAGAAATGGAAGCAGAGTTGGAAAGGTTGGTAAAGGAGAAGGAAAAATCAACACCAATGGAAGTCATTCCATTGAGTACAGTTCCACTCTACGGAGTCAGCACAACTACTATAGCAACAACCACCACAACATAAATTCCCTCAGCCACCCCACTGTCAGCTCTGGAAAAGACAATGGAGCTTGCAAAATCCATGGAGGATATGAACTTAAAAGAAAAAGAGATCAACAAACTGAAAAAGGAGGTTGAGAGTCTTCAGAAGCTCAAGACTTCTTACCAGACAAGCTTCCACACTAAGAAGCAAACATCAGATAAGATCAAACAGGAATTGTAGCAACTCCAAAAGCAAACAGTGGCAGGCAAGACACTTGCTGAGGCCAAAGAAAATATTTGGATGGATATCTCCAAATCCATGAATGAAATATGGCATGTGGTACATATCATGTTTGAGCAGAATGAGCTAGTGATAAGAAGCAGGGAGCTTATTGAAAAAATTAAAGGAGATTTGGGAGAAATTCCCTCTGAAGCCAATGAAGTAATTAAATTCCTGAACTCAAAAACTAGAGAAGAACTAGAAGACTTGAAGATCGAAGATAGGACATAAACCATTCTCGAAGTCAAGAGGGTTCTGAACAAAAAAGGAATGATGTTGCAATTGGAAGAAAATGTCCAGAACATGGACATTGGAGTTCAAAGGTTTTTCGGTAAGATCAAGGCTCTGCAGAAAAAGGGTCTTCCTGGTCTAATGGTTCTTAATGACAAGTTGATGACCCTTCCAGACTACAAGCAGAAAATGGCTACAATGGCCAAGGATAGTTCAAAGTTCTCAGGGATACAAGGCACTATAACGGGCAAAGAGTTCCTAGAGACTTTGCAGCCAGACATCAGTATACAACACGAGATCAAATATATCTTCATCATCAAACCAACTTTTTCCAAATACACAGAAGTAGATGAAGTATACCATAGAGTACTCAAAGTCACCATTCCCAGTCAGCTAAGATGGGAAGAACTATGTAATTTGATCGAGTAGGAAATTAGGTGTGCAAGATGAGTCAGCAATCAGATCAATCCAAGTCACTTGGATGACTCACCAATGACCTTCCCCAGATTCAGCATGAAGAATTCGACAGATCATCAACAGTTACATAGATTTTTGTATTTTATTATTTAGTTAGTTAGTTCAGTTCTCACCACGTCCTGATCATCAATGACAGGGTCGTTTGTAATTTTGATTATAAATACTTCAAAATTTGAAGTACTGGGGGTTGATCTTTACGCTCTATAAGCTATAAGCACTGTAACTTTATCAAGAGATCTTCCAGTAATACAAAGAGATGTTGTTACACATCAACATTACTCGCTTTGATAAGTGTCGCATGTTCCTCACAACTATCACAAGTGTTGCATGTTGTTCACAAGTGTCGCAAATGTCAAACAAAGCTTACTGCCATGATGACAACACCAAGGAGACACTTAGAATACTTTGAACATCTTATTTGGAGGAAGAGAATGGCTAACTAAAGTCAGGTATCTCTTGCCACCTGAAAGGAGCTCTCAAACTAAGGTTTTAAGGGAGAGCACTCCCCTATCTCACCCTTAGGAGCGCTAGCGCTCCCCTATCAGGTGCTAGGGAGTGTCATAACACCAAACTACCCCTCTGAAGGAGCGCTACAAATATTTGAAGCACTGACACTCCCCTTGAGCCTACCAGGGAGCGCTATAGCACCCCGATGCTCCTTTTGAGGGAGCATTGTCTAATCTGGGCATCAGTTGATCTGTTGAGGAGAATAAGGGGAGGATCTTTCAAGTTTGGAAGGCAGTTGCATTCGAATTCCTGGTTCAATCATGATCTTAGGAGAAGATCCCTAATCTAAGGAGGGAATTCCTCAACTTACCCTAAAGATACCTCAAGAGGTTAAGCCTCTCTAAACCTATATAAGCAGGCTCTATGATGGTGGAAAGGGGGGAAGAATTGCAATCATGAAACTTATGATCTCATAGGAAACACACAGTGAACTGGAGGAGAGTAACCAGTGAAGCTGCTATCATCCAGGTCGTGGATATTTTGAGAAAGGGTTAGACAAAGGGGACTTGACGAAGCTATCATGTTCACATCTACGATTGTAAGTTACTGCTGTCATTGTTCTCATTAATATAACACACTTGGCCTGTTTCTTTCTAGTTCGTGTTTGATCTTACATGAACTTGTCACTGATAGATAGATCTATTTTCAAGCTAATATCAATAGAGTAGGAAGTGGTCGTACTATTGTTTGTCTATAGGGCTCATCGAGGAGCGAAAGATCCGAGCTCAACTCGGAGCGTGCAGGGACAAACGTCGGTAAAAGGTACTTTTGTTCTCCTTCCTCCTCATGCATTAGTTTGTATAGATCCGAAAGGAAGTCAGTGTCCACGTTAAGCGTCTTCTGTCTTAAGAGTTAAGAGTCTAACTCTCAAGAGGAGATCTACCTGTCCGCAGGGAGGTTTTCATTCAACAAAAACTGGTGACTCCACTGGGGAGCCTCGAATCGAAACCTTTTTGTTTTGATTTCTCCTCATAGACCTTGCCTTACCCCTTGATTGTTTTTAGACCCGTTTCACCCCTTTTTGATTGATTTCATGAGCTGATTGACTCCCTACCCCATCACACTCAACTTGATTGACGACACTAGACTGCAATTTTTGGATTTTTTGACATTTTTAGGAGATTTTTAAACCTGGCACCCCTGTGGCTGTGTTAACAGAGCGCCAATGCTCCCTGACTATCTTACACAGAGCGCTATAACGCTTGGTGCCCTTTACACCAGAGCGCCAACCCTCTTTTGGTCAAAAACCTTTCCAGAATTTCTCTTTTCAGGGTCTAGCCTCTGTATTCCACTTGCTGAGCCTCCCTGTGAGTCAATGTTTCTTCCTTTTCAACTTTGACATCCTTCCTTCTGAGGAACAAACACCTTGCTGTTTAAATTCCGTAGCCTTCTTCACTACTTTTGAGTCTTTCTGCTGTTGGGAGTTTGGAACCAATGCACTGTCTTTCTCTCCTTTTTGACTGAGCGAGAAACTCTGGTGAAGGACATCAGAAGTCTACGGATATTTCTACTTGGTTTTAGTTGAGGTCATTGTTCTTTGACATTTCTTTTGGTGTGAAGTTCTTGATTTTCTTTGTTTTTCTTTTCTTTTGCTTCTTGTTTTTTATCACAACGAGAGGGTGTATTGTTTGTACGAAACCTGCTTGTGTTTGTCTGAGTTTCCTTGATCCAAAAGGATAATTGGCAGGAGAAGTGTTGTTTTGAATTAATCATTATTCACATACAAACAATAAAGAGACATCTTCATGATTGATTTTGCATATTAGAAGGTATTTCCAAAAGTTTTAGCACCACATCGGATTTGATTGAAGAAAATTTGTTTGAGGTCATTCCTTATTCGTGTTTGTTAGTGAAAAGAACTCTCTCCCCCTCCCTTAAATAGATATTCATCGAAAAGAAGTGACTGCTTATCATCTTTTATGCATTTTTGGGGATTGAGTCATCATTCCATCCGTTTCACTTCCATGCACCCCTTTTGAGTAAAGAACAACTATAAAATGAACGCTAATTAAAAATTATCTAGAACATTTTCTTTTCTAGGATCCTCCACCAACAGTAGACTAGGACTAGTACTTTGGATTAGGTTGTGAGCATAACTCTCCAAAGTTTCCAAAACAAACATTAGCATCCTGAGCTAGGGAGAGTCAAATCCAATTGTTGTATAAGTCTGCCTGGGATCCCCCTCTCACACAGGGGTTACGCACGAGGTCGCATTCGGGAAAACTACGAAGATTATCCCTCCGTGGTTTGACTGATTGTAGTGGTCAGATCGTATTATGGGGATCGCTTAAAGGTATACCCACAATGTTGAGTGGAAGCCTTTCAAGTTGATTTCGGGCTAGATACCCTGCCCGTACGTTCAGACTGGATTGTCGACTGTACCCACCCAGGGGCTGACTGCGAATTGGTAACCTTAGTGGCCATAATCTTTAGGGTCTTACACAAGGTGACAGTGAAGGGAAGTCTCACTATACCTGGAGTAGACATTGGTCAAACTCACTCGGGCTCCTTGGAGGGAAAATCCACAATTACTGCGTGGAAACTTGCACCAGGGTGAAAGTCCGTTAAGTAGGTCACCATTGTAACTGTTCCACCATATCCTTGCCCCTTCTTGACTTGATCACGCGACGTTGGATTTCATCACCAACTAGTACGGTCATCGAGAGAAGGTCCTGTTGCTTGGTTGTGATTCTTAGATTCTATTAGCGTATGCTGTTTCTTTTCGGTAGTTGGCCATAGATCTTTTCCATTGACTCTTTTTCGCCAACATCGACCCTCCACACCGTTCGCGGAGGCTACAGGGACTTCCTACAGAAAATATGGAAGGGAATACCCCTTTACCCCCTCATTCTATGGAGGAATCTCCTCAGCAGAGTGAGGTTCACGACACTACAACCTCCCAAGAAGAAGTTCCCACTCCTTTAGAGAATTTTTGAATTGTTTCAGAGTCTTCAGAAGCTTTCCGCATTCCGGAGGGATATGAGCGACGTGTTCTCCAACTGAATTCAGTCGATGAATTTATCGTCGTCAATCCTTCTGACATTTCGAATGGGCCTCATTCAAACCCTTTAGTCGACGACCCCTTTTGGACTGCAGATATTGTTCTAAGTCCACTACGCATGGTACAGGATCTTTACGGAACAGGAATAGGTGCCGACGCACCTATCACCTACACTGTACCTTTAAACCATTTTACCGGTACTACCATTTTTTCATCCACACCATCCGTCAGTCCGAACACATCGTTCGCTGGCCCAAGGTCCACTCTTTCTCTCCAAATGGCCCATTCTACAATGGTCCCTCACGTTCCGACTATCCCCACCGGTAATGCGGTGGTTAGCCAAGCTGCAATTGGCACGCCGGTAACACCTAGACCTTCGTCATCACTCCCTTTTGGGTAAAAAGCATTAAATTCTTCCGCTACCACTACTACCCAAGTCATGCTGGGAAGTTCCATACCTATCCAACAACTTGGAGGGACCAATCTTGGTGGTCTTAATCCGTTCAGTGGTACCGGTCAGTCATTTACGTCTGGTTCTCAAATTTCGAGAACTCTACCTCAAGCTGGGGGGCATCCTCCCACCGGAGGACAATTTCCATTTGGAGGGCACCCTTATGTTGGGGGGCAGCCTCAATCCAGAGCCTACCATCAACCATATGGACAAAATGTGTCTGCCACACCCAATCCGTGGAATATCCCTTTTCCAGGAAACCCATAGTTCTCGGCGGGGCACAATCCTCAAGCTACGCAACAACCTCTTCCCTCTCAAGGGACTCATCCTCCTTATGGAAAAATGCCAAATCCAACTTATAATCCTCAAAATCCATCCGGTTATCCTCTGCTTGCACATGTTTCTCAAAACACCTCAAATCCTGTGTACCCTGGTCAACACCAACCTTACACAAGAGGACCCACTGGTTACAATTATCCGCATAACCCAGTGTATGGTCCTACTGGTGTCCTTATGCCACACCAGTTTTACCCACAGGTTAACCGACAACTACCTTTCCTTGCAACCCTGGACCTTCCAGACTTGTCTCGGTTAACTAATGATCCTATTTTTCATTCTCCAGTTTGGCCAACTATTTCAGCTAAACTTCCTTCTGATATTCCAAAATTCGACGGAAAGTCCGGAGAAGACCCAAACAACCACGTGATGACTTTCCATTTGTGGTGTTCATCCAACTCCCTCATGGACGATTCTATACGTTTGCGTCTTTTCCAACGAACGCTTACAGGTTCTGCAACAAAGTGGTACATTTAACTACCACGCGCTTCTTTTCACGATTTCAACTCTCTTGCCATGTCCTTCCTCACACACTTCCAACTACCCATTCAATACGAGACGGGTACTGAACTATTGACCTCCCTTTGTCAGACAACCTCCGTACATATCTCTGATCATATTCATGAATGGAGACGACGACGAAGGCTAATCAAAGCGGTCATTCCTGACCAATTATTAGCGGAATGGTTCACTAAATCATTGTTACCCCAAATCGCTCGTGATGTTTCCATGGGTGGTGTAGTCACCGAGGAAGAAGCTATTGCTCGAGCTCAATACTTAGACTTGGTTTATTTGTAGTCTGGTACTCTGTACGAGTTGATACCAAATGCTACCCGTGCCACTAATGATCCATCCAAACCATCGTCTACCTTGCACGCAGATGGAGTTATTGGCTCCGTCAAAACCCAATCTACTTCCCAGTCGACTGGAACAACCCAGCGGCCCGCTTTGATGGTTGCTCCCAGTCTGACTGCACCCTCTTCTACCTCCCCTCAAACTCAGGTCTCTGAGGTGAATGCGGTCCAATCGCCCCTTCACAACAACTTGGGGGCAAGAAGAAAGCAAGAAATAAACCAAAGAAAAACAACAACAATGAACAACCAAAAAATCAACCTCAAGCCCCTGCTACCGGAAAACAACCACAACGGAAACCGAAATTCCCATGTCTCATTTGTGGCGATGATCACTACACTCGAGACTGTCCACATTGCGATGAAGTGGCCAAGTGTTTTAAGGGAAATTCCCAACCCTCTGTGCTTCCCCAACCTTTTCCGCAACAACAATCTTTGGTTACTCAAACCCCCACTGCAGGGGGCAGTTCCAACCAAACCCATGATGAGGCCTCGACAAGTGCCCACATTTACATGTTTAACGAGATTAATCTGACCACTCGCACTATGACATATGACACACCGATTAAACCTGATAAGGCGAAGCCTGCTAATGGTTCCTTACCAGACCCATTACCATCTTCCATTAATCCTCCGTTTTCTAGCCCTCCGTTCGGGCCACTTCAGATTGAGAAACCTTCGTTTGATTCCATTTTACACCCTCCTAAGAGCACTATCCTAAAATCTACCTTTAATCCTAGTTCACGGGCTTCCCAAAACTACAACATCATTGAAGATTTGGCTCAAGCACCGTGTGCTATGTCTGCTTTGGAAGTTCTACAACACTGTCCCAGCCAACGCAAAACGCTCTTAGCTGCCATCGACGCTTTCGATCCTGAGTCATCAAATAACCTCATGTTTAATTTGGATGATCATCAACCTTGACTCTCTCACCAACTATCTTTTTAGATCAATGTTGTTGTTCACAATCAATAAATCCACCGCACTATCTTGGATGAGGGAGCCTCTACTTGCGTCATGTCTTTAGCTTGTTGGAAAGGCTTAAAATACCTGCTCTTAACAAATCCCCTACGATGTTACGCGCTTTTGATGGGCGAGGTTTTCATCCTCACGGACTGTTACAATCCTTAGCCATTCACTTGGGCGGCAAAACTGTTATCGTTGATGTCGAGGTGGTCGATGCCCCCCTCGATTACAACCTACTACTTGGAAGAAGTTGGTTCTACGCTATGATTGTCGTCACCTCGTTGATGTTTCGATGTGTACAATTCCCCCATCAAGGAAAAATTGTCACTATCGATCAACTTGATTTCTATACACCCGACGCTCGCGCCCCTGTCACCGACAACATTCCTTTTTTGGGAGACCACCCAGTTACGTATGAAAGCGTTGGTGTTGGATTATTGAAATATTCTAGCCTTATGGGTACCTTCCCTACACCACTTCCACCCACCGCGCATCATATTTCCACCGTCAATATGATCTCGACTATGCCTTATCAATCTTTGGAGTCATCTGATCCTTGGATTGTACCTAGTCCCATGGAATTCGATGTGCTCGGTGATACCATGCCACTTATCCCATCCGAGGCCGCATACATAGCTATTCAATCTGCTTCTCCCTCTCTGAACAACCCACATTTATTGGCACTTGATGCCTACTCGATGTCGTCATGGTTGGATTCCCTATCGTTTGCAATCAATTACATTTCCCAAATTTTCCCTTCTGACAAATCTATAATGGAAATGCTTAGTATTGACGACGTGCCTTGGGATGATAACCATCATCGATCCTCTTTTCTTCCGCCTTTGGAAGAAATTCACAAAGACATACACTCTGTCTTCCCTCCTGATGTTACCGATGCTCCGCAATCTCCCATCCTCACACAATATACTCTTTCTGAGGGGAATATGCGTAACATCTCTACTACGATCGTTATCGATATTTCAATCAAAGAAGGTGTTGTGGAAAACATTAACCTTGGTGCTAATTGCACACCTAAAGAAGTGGTCTCTTACACCGCTCTGTTCAAAGAATTCCGCGATGTCTTTGCTTGGAGCTACAAGGAAATGCCAGGGATCGACCCTTTGATCGTCGTCCACGAAATCAAGACTTACCCTGGTGCGAAACCTGTTCAATAGAAACTCCGCCTGGTTCATCCCAAGAAAATCACGGCTATAAAAGCAGAAGTTGAGAAACTTTTAAAATCTGGCTTTATCTATCCTGTCCCTTTGACAGAATGGGTCTCCAACCTTGTTCCGGTTGCCAAAAAACAGGGGACCATCTGTGTCTGTGTTGACTATCGGGATCTCAATAAAGCTTTTACCAAGGATAACTACCCTATGCCCTTCATCGACCAAATCATCGATAATTGCACTGGGAGCGTAATCTTCTCTTTCATGGATGGCTTCTCTGGGTATAAACAGATTGAAATTTTACCTGCTGATCAACATAAGACAACCTTTATTTGCCCGTGGGGAACTTTCGCCTATTGAAAGCTACCTTTTGGTCCCAAAAATGCTGGTGCTACTTTCCAGCGGGCCATGTCATACGCTTTCCACGATATCAAGCATATCGCAGAACCTTACCTCGACGACTTACCTGCCCACTCATCCAATCGATATGATCACGTTGATCACTTACAGGCTATTTTCCTTCGATGTCGGTTCTACCGTATCTGCTTGAACCCACATAAGTGCATTTTTGCTATCGAATACGATTGACTCCTCAGTTTTATTGTCTCTAAAGATGGGATTAGAGTGGACCCCTTAAAGATTAAGGCTATTCTGGCCTTACCCCCACCTACTAATTTAACCCAACTCCAAAGTTTTCAAGGAAAAGCAAACTTCCTTCGCCGTTTCATTTGTAACTACGCTGAGATAACTAAAGGATTTATGCGGTTGCTACAGAAAAACACCCCTTTCATCTGGGATGTCATCGCTCAACGGTCATTTGATGCTCTCAAGAACGCCTTGACCCACGCACCTTTGTTGCACCCTCCAGAGTATACAAAGGACTACATCCTTTACTTAGCTGCCTCCACTTCCACTATTGCAATGGTGTTAGTTCAGGAGGACCCCAACGGTGAGGAACATGTGATCTATTACCTGAGCAAGATTCTATCTGGACCCGAACTCCGATATTCACATGTAGAGAAACTGGCTCTGGCAGCCGTCATCGCTGTCCAGAGATTCTGCCATTACATCTTACTACGCACCACCATGGTGATTGCAGACTCAAACCCCATGTACCACGTATTGACACGTCAAGTGCTCGAGGGAAAATACTCTAAATGGATCGTCATCCTTCAGGAATTCGATCTTGAATTTACAAAGTCCAAAGCCAAAAAGGCCCTGGTGTTTGCGGAGCTTATCTGCGATCTCCCCCGTGATGATGAAGACATCAAACCTAGAGGTTCTCTCTCCGATGAAACTCTTTTCCTCATCAGCACCTCTAATCCTTGGTATGGAGACATCCTCCTTTACCTCCAAACCCAACGTTTTCAGCCTAACACTTCCCGTGAAGAGCGTCGATGTATTCGCCACCATTCTCGTCGTTACCTTATCGTCGGTGACACCCTGTATCGTCGTGGTATTTATACTATCCTTCGACGATGTTTGATTCATGCAGAGGTTGAACATGTTTTGAACGATTGTCACCTTGGCACCTGTGGCGGTCACCTTTCTGGGATGGCCACAGCCCAAAATATCCTACGTGCCGGCTATTTTTGGCCCTCAATTTTCAAAGATTGTATCAAGGCAGTCAAAAAGTGCCCACCCTGCCAAGTTTTTAACAACAAGGCACACACCCACCCTACTACGCTGCACCCCATTATCGCCATCGGCCCCTTCGCCAAGTGGGGTATCGATTTCATGCAATGTAAGCCTACCTCAGCCGGGGGGCACGGTTATATAATCGTCGCCGTCGACTACTTTACCAAATGGGCTGAGGCTATGCCTACCTTTCTGAACGATGGTCATACCGCAGCTCTGTTTCTTTTTAACCACATCATAACTCGTTTTGGTGCACCACGCGCCATCGTCACCAATCACGGTGCACACTTTAAGAACCAGATGATGAGTGAATTACATGCGAAGTTGGGTTTTCGCTATGAAAACTCATCCCCATACTATCCTCAGGCCAACGAACAAGTTGAGGCCATCGACAAAGTCCTAAAAACCATAATTCAATGCATGGTAGGGGAAAACAAGACATCCTGGCATCTACAACTTTTCTCCGCTCTCTGGGCTTACCGTACTTCCATGAAAACCGCAACTGGATTTACTCCTTTCCAGTTGGTGTATGGCATCGAGGCTTTTTTACCAATCGAGTGTGAGATTCCATCTCTGAAAATTAAAGTAGAACTCCTACCCCATACTTCTGCCGAAGAAGAACGCTTCTTATATCTATCCAAAATGGACGAAACACGTCGTGATTCTGCTCTCGTTAACGAGGCACATCAAAAATGGATTTAAAATCAATACGGCAAATCCGTCCATCCTCGAACTTTTGCAGAAGGAGACTTAGTCCTCATCTATGACCAGGCTCATAACAAATTAGGGACAGGTAAGTTAGAACCTCTGTGGCATGGCCCTTACATTGTAAAACATGTTTTACACAGAGGCACCTACAAGTTAGTCGATTATGATGGAATTTCCCTAGGAGAGCCCCGAAACGGGCTTTACCTTAAGAAGTACTATGCCTAGATCACCTAGCATGTGTACATTGTACATTATTGTATTTTAGTTTGGTGTGTCTGTTTCTTTCGCGTGCTCGAGTCTTTACCTTTGCCACTCATAACTGTGCCTTGTGTTTTCATGCATAGATGACGTCTTCCTTTCCTATCTTTGTCGGGTTTGCGGATGGTGCTAGTTGACATACCCGAAACATTGCTTCGGCAGCATGGGTCATTTACCAATTTGACGAGGTGGTGAGTTCATGAGGTATTTGCTTAGGACCAATGAATAATAACATGGCAGAATATCATGTTGTCATTAGACTCTTGACTCAAGCCTCCTCCCTAGGTATCTCTCGTATCATTTTTAACCTAGACTCCCAACTCATGGTCTATCAACTCAATCGTATCTACGCTATTCGTAATCCTATCCTGCTATGTCTCCACCGACAAGTTCATCGTCTTGAATGAATGTTTGATTATATTGAATACAGACATATTCCACGAGAGCTCAACAATGTTTCAGATTCATTAGCTAATTACATCATGGATCGGTATCTCGCCCATAGATAAGATTTCATAAAGGAAAGCAAATTGTACATCACATGTAAATTAAAACACATCACATTAAAGGCATCATCATGTACAAAGGTTTTGGCACTGTAAAAACTTGGAACTGTATATATATACATAGCGTGACTTAAATGTTTTGATTACATCAAAAAAGTATTTAGAAGAGAAAAATGTTGGGTCTTTACACCCATACAACATTGCCTGACAAGTCATACAAAAATACAATCACCAGAGAGACTCTAATCTCCCTGCACTACATTGTGCTGAGAATAACATATCACTGCATGCACTACACGTCTCAGTAGAGAATTAACATTCTCTGGCACTCCCACAGTGTGCCTCTGCAGATGTAAAGGCACTTCTCCCCTCCGTAGAGGAGGAATGCCCATCGTGAGGCCTTGAAGGTTTCTTTCAACCTCCTGGAGACCTATCACTGGTGCCCCCGGATCTGCTACAACTGGAGCACCCCCATGATGTCCTGGTATCGATATCTCAGCCGAGCGCACTACTCCCTTGTCTGCATGTTGAAAACAATACATCTTTTAAAAACTCTTCTACATACCCAAAAAAATATATATATACATTAAAAACTTAAAAAACAAGAACTAGACAAGGTGTTGCTCAGTCTCTTACCTGACGCATCCCAATCTTCCACCGCGGGTAGAATCAAATCCATGCTCCTGCGAAAATCCACCTCAGCATATGGGAAGTCTTCTATCCAGAGATACTGCTGTCTCAGCCAAGCGAAGAAGTCACCGGTGAAACGGAACTCTGACTCTGCCACTAGTCTCGGAGATAGACTAGTCCACCGTTCCATCCATGGTTCTTCCACTGGTCGTACTGCCAATGATATCTGAGGCTGCATATGGGGGATGCACTCTAAGAAAAATGAGACTAGAAAAGAGCCGTATCCGAACTGTTTCTGCCCCATCCTACACCTCGAAACCTGTTCCTTCACATTCCGAAGGAACCCTACGCTCCAGTTAAACAGTCTTGGTTCCAAACACTGTACGCCATAAGATACCTGTGATCTCGACGCCAGATGTGTGCTAGTGCTTCCCGTCACACTCGTGATGGCAAACAAAATGGACCGAAGGGTTAACTCTCGGATATCCTTGATAGGGATTCTACCCCTCACCAGTCTTGCTCCTGGGACACAATGACATGCCAGATACACACCCACTTGCTCAGGAAGCGCCCTCTGTCCGGAAAAAGATATAGGAACCCCTCTTTTCGAGAGGCCAGTCAAGAAATATACGTCTTCCAACTCGATGGTCAGAAGCTGTGTTCCGATTCGGAACCCTTGCTCCATGACATCCCACAAGATGATTATGTGCTCAAGTAGAAGAATCTCCTTCTTCATCTTTTGCAATTTGAAGAATTTCAGTAGGCCACAAGCTCTCAACGCGGCCCGTGTGCGAGGACTCCGCAAAGAAGCCAAGTCATCAATCTCATGCTCTCATTCTTTCCACTCAATCATGGTCACCGAAATCACCTACAAACGAAAAAAACAAAGAATTTCATTATTCAATTTTTTTGGCAATTTCGGCAATTTCTTAAAAAATTTAAAAACATGAAATCTAATGTCCACACTATTCAAAAGAGACCACGACCTCCTTTTATCACTCAACAATTGTCACGCAACAACAAAACGTTTTTAAATGAAAACAATTTCCATAATGGCTGTGTGGGCGTATTTTTGAGTTTTCTATGACTTCTTTGACAAAAACGACCCATCTACTTAAGTGTCAAGGCGTTGGCATCTTGGCTATCACTTTCTAAAAACGTTTTTGCAAAAGAATTTCTTATTCCCATCGTTTTTAATAGAGGCCGATTTGATCTTTTTTGGAGCGACCTAGGGCTTCATTTTTTAAATTAAATACTGCTATGAAAATGAATATTAAACCATGTAATTGAAAGAAGGGGAGATGAAGATCTACCTAGTCCAAACGGCAAGAGAAACGGTCAACCGTAGCTCCGGTATCAAGCGAAACAAGATCTACCTCCAAAATGAGAATCTCCACTGCTACGAATCCTTATGCAAAATGAAATGGTAAATGAAGATTTTTCTTGTATTACTATTTATGAATTTCTATTTTTTATAAGGTATAGTTATTTATGGGTTCGCTGGCAATATAATGGCTTCACTAAACCTCTGGATTGCAGTTTTGACATCACAGGTTTCCAAGCAGTTATGATCGTTTGTTTACCTTGTCACATCCATGAGCATAGTCTTAGTTCGTTTTCAAGCTCGAAAACATGAGAACGCACCGAGTAGACTTTTATCTCTTTTTCAGAACCGCATGGACACACGAAAAAGGAACCCCCTGGAGTCATATTTAAAATCTTTTCAGACTCTCTAAATATGAAAAGATCGTCGAGTGATCTTGCTTCCTTTCACACTCGTTAAAAGGTTCGAAAGGGCGTCTTTCGAGCGATAGTTTATCTCTTTTTTGGTCTCGTCAGACTACTGTACGAAAAAGGCACTGAGAGAGTTCTCTTTTAAGTGTTTTTTCAGACTCTATAATCATGAAAAACCTTCGAGTTTTCTGTCTTTGGACTCGCTAAAACACACATCAAGAGGCCCATATGGGATCAAACCCTTACTTCTTCTAGTTCGTTAAACAAAGGAAGAGGAACTTACCGAAGGTGAGTTATATCGAGCATGTGTTATCCTCCTCGAGCTCATTAAATCAAAAAGAGGTACTCGTCTATCTGGATGGGGGGAAATTTGAAGGAAGCAAGCCAAGCAGTCTCTTGAGAACATTACCAAGTAATTCTTAGAGTCACCCTTGAACACGACACTTTGTCATTTGCACGCATTATAATCCGTTGAACCTCTGCACTGATCCAATCCTTTGAGTTTCTTTCACTCCTTTGGGTCACCTGACGTAAGTCACAACATCCACTGCATCATCAAGTTTTGGTCCATGTCATGTTTTTGCTATTGTGCCTCAGTGTTCAAGGGAAGTATCCGCCTCTAGAGTCAGCCATCACAAATATCTTGTCTCAATACCCATGTCATTCCATGTTCATTTGATCTACCAATTACATCTCTATGTCCATTTCGTGTCGTTGATGGGGGATACATCAAGGCCCTCCTTCGACAAGTCTATTCCTGTCGACCTCAACACATTATCCAGGAATTAGGCTTAGAAACCAGTTAGTACTTTGGGACCTGCATGTCTCAATGGCAGGCCTCCTCACATTCGACAGTGGGTTTACATCATTGACCTCTGCTTGGATGATTCCATGGATGTTCGACTCCAGCTCATCCATTCACATTCGTTGGAATGTACTAGGGTACCTTGGGAATCATTGACATTAATGGTGATCTCCCTCGCGCTTGTTAACGGTTTACACCATTGATCGATAATCAAGTGGTTTCTGCCATGTTCGACATCAGGACATCTATTCACATGGTTAGATTCGTAACACATTGGGATTGGTAAGAAGACCCCGGGTTGAGTGATCACTTTGATATGTACTTTTCCAAGGTTGCGAAGGAGTTTCTCTTGGACAAATGATACATACACTGTTACATAGATCCACTTTGTATTGGTCGTGGCTATTTCTTGTCATCTCATAGATCCACTGTGTATTCTTCGTGGCTACGATCAGTTCAGGTCATCAGAGTATAGATCCACAGTGTATCTTCGGTGGCTATACCTTTTCATCAATACAATTATGGATCCGCAGTGTATTTTATGGCGGCCATATCTTGCAAGTCTTGATCACCCAAGCATAGGTATGCCTGCCTTGGGTTTTGAAACATGTCATAATATTTGTTGGATGTTTGTGTGTAGCTTCCGTTAGGTCCTCTGAGTCTATATCCTTGCTTGAAAGTCTACAAAGCATTTCAGTTATCAATTCTCATCTTCTAATTTCATACTTTGGTGGGTAATCTGTTACACATCAACATTACTCGCTTTGATAAGTGTCGCATGTTCCTCACAACTGTCGCAAGTGTCACATGTTGTTCACAAGTGTCGCAAATGTCAAACAAATCTTACTGCCATGATGAAGACACCAAGGAGACACTTAGAATACTTCAAACATATGATTTGGAGGAAGAGAATGGCTAACTGAAGTCAGGTATCTCTTGCCACCTGAAAGGAGCTCTCAAACTAGGGTTTTAAGGGAGTGTGCTCCTCTATCTCACCCTTAGGAGCACTGGCACTCCCCTATCAGGTGCTAGGGATCGTTATAGCACCAAACTACCCCTCTGAAGGAGCGCTACAAATATTTGAAGCACTGGCGCTCCCCTTGAGCCTACCAGAGAGCGCTATAGCGCCTTGATGCTCCTTTTGAGGGAGCGTTGTCTAATCTGGGCAGCAGTTGATCTGTTGAGGAGAATAAGGGGAGGATCTTTCAAGTTTGGAAGGCAGTTGCATTCGAATTCTTGGTTCAATCATGATCTTAGGAGAAGATCCCTGATCTAAGGAGGGAATTCCTCAACTTACCTTAAAGATACCTCAATATGTTAAGCCTCTCTAAACCTATATAAGTAGGCTCTATAATGGTGGAAGGGGGGGAATAATTGCAATCATGAAACCTATGATCTCATAGGAAACACACAGTGAACTGGAGGAGAGTAACCAGTGAAGCTATTATCATCCAGGTCGTGGATATTTTGAGCAAGGGTTAGACAAAGGGGACTTGACAAAGCTATCGCGTTCACATCTACGATTGTAAGTTACTGCTGTCATTGTTCTCATTAATATAACATGCTTGGCCTGTTTCTTTCTAGTTCATGTTTGATCTTACATGAACTTGTCATTGATAGATAGATCTATTTTCAAGCTAATATCAGTAGAGTAGGAAGTGGTCATACTATTGTTTGTCTACAGGGCTCATCGAGGAGCGAAAGATCAGAGCTCAACTCGGAGGGTGTAGGGACAAACACTGGTAAAAGGTACTTCTGTTCTCCTTCCTCCTCATGCATTAGTTTGTATAGATATGAAAGGAAGTTAGTGTCCACGTTAAGCATCTTCTGTCTTAAGAGTTAAGAGTCTATCTCTCAAGAGGAGATCTACCTGTCCACAGGGAGGTTTTCCTTCAACAGACGTTCCACAGGATTCCTACGTGTTATTTATTGGTTATTCTTACTCTTCTATGTTAAAAGTTTATCCCTCTCAGTTATCATATTGTTTTCTTAATCTGACTATTTAAAAGTAGCGAATATTGCAGGATTTATCCGCGTATACCTTGTTTCTGAATTTTGAATATCTAAATGTTTATCTTCTGATGTTACAGTAAATAAATTCTTAATTGCTTCTTTGCTTTAATTGATATCCTTGTCTTTTCTGCTATCCATCACTTTATTGCTAAAGAACCCAGTAAATGCATTATCTTGCCATGTGAAAGAAATCTCCGAGTTTTTCTGTTTGACCCCTATCTTTATAAGACAGACCCCATAGCCGAATGGAAGCGTAAACCCCTTTTCATCCATCTATATAAAGAAAAACAAAACAATCTTTTTCTATTTATCTAGCCTAATATATTAAAACCAAAACATAGCTAAATCAAATAGAGAGACCCCTCTCTGGAACTGGAAGGGATAGATCCCAGTTTCAAAGTGGTTGGATAAAGTTACCTCTAATAAGTTTCTTCTACCTTGACAACCTCTGGGAATTTACAGAGCGATAACATAGTGACGAGCATACTGGGGAATGAACAAATTTTCAATCCCACGATTTCTTTCCCCCAGAAAACCTTATTTCTGAACTAATCAAAATATCTAAAAAGAAAAGAGATAATGTTCTGAGGTTGTTAAAGGTTTGTATATATTAATTTATGGTTCATAAAAGTTTAAAATTCTGGCTTCGAAAAGAGTTCACACCAGATATCACATGGACCCAGAACCTGCAATTGCAACAGATAATCCCGAAAGATTACTCAAGAAGAAAAATACTGCAGAGATTTCAAGGAGTAACAACCCACTTCTAAGGTCCCTTTCCATCCCAGAGAAGTTAGTCATTCTTCAAGGTCCCGAGTCTGCTATTTCCTCTCAACCAAGTCTTTTCAGGACAAAATTTGACAGTTTTGTCAGTAAAACGGTCTTTGATCAAACCGTCTTTCAGCCCAGGACCCCTGAAATACTCTCTCCCAGAGCTGAAGATGATCAATGTTTGCACCTCGAGACTGATAAGATTGAATACCTAGTTGCAAATCTTGGTCAAGCCTTAGACAAACTCCATCTTCAAAAGTCTGTCGAACTTCCTCTTTTAACCGTTGCTGCAGTTTCCGTTAAACCTAAGCCAGGTCACTCTATTCCTCCAAGCCCTTCATCTTCTATAGCTTTAGTCACTACCTCTCCTGTCACACAGGTTGTGGTTCAACCTCCTCCACCAATCATGGCAACAAGATATGCTCCATTGGTGTTGGTTTCTCCTTTACATGACATGCCTCAAGATTATCAAACCAGACTCCCTCAGTTTGATAGTACTAGTCCCCTGAATGCACAACATGTTGACAAAATGAACGATTATTTTGACCTGCGGGAAGTAGACGAAGTTGAGGTGTAGATGAGATTATTCGCACAAAGTCTGACTGGAGAAGTTAAAAAGTGGATCAAAACCTTATAGGCTGCTACCATAACTAACATTGTTGTCTTTCATCGAGCTTTCCTTGACAGGTGGGAGATAAAGAAAAGTCCTCTCCAGATTCTATCAAAATATGAGAACATTAGACGCAATCCAGGAGAGACAGTGTAGTATTACTGCACTCGTTTCAACAATCTATACAATGCAATCCCCACTGCCATCAAACCACCACAAGGTTTGGATTTATTAAAATTCATTGATGGTTTTGACACTGACATGTCATATCAGTTGAGGGAAAGAAACACAACAACTCTGGAAGAGATGCAAAGAAGTGCCATCAGTGTGGAAGCAAATCTTTTGGTCAGAAGGGCCAGACAAAGAACAGAAAAGAGGGTCACCATCAAAGAAGAACCTTCTACTTCCTCATCTAATGCCAAATTAGGTTCTCTCGCCAGATCTATGGAGAAAATGATGGAGAGACTCACCATAACTGACAGAAACCCACCTAGGGAGAACCAAGTTGTCCCTCAGATCAGAAACCCAAACTTCAGAATAAATCCACCTCAAATCAAGCAGAGAGATCCTAGAGATCAAAGGGAACAGAGATGATCCGACAGGATTTTTTGAATGACTTATGGTTGAGTTTTTAACTGTGCATGAATTAATTAACCATTGGGAAACTTAACGAAAGAGCGAGAAAAGAAAATGAGTTATATAGCCATTAACATATTTGCAGATCTGAAAAGCAATGAAAAACAACAAACCATAATGCACAGGTTGATAACGGAGTTCGACACAACTTTGCCTACGTCTCCGGGCCTTTTCTCTGTGAGGGAGTCTTCTTTATTTCTGTTCGAAAGCTTAATAGTACATCTTTACAATGCCAAATGGCTTCTAGACTGATCTGGTCATGTTCGCCCAGATCTCTAGAATCTTGCACAAAAAACGACACCTGAAACGGATGTCCCGAGCTCTCAGAAATCGTCCGACAGCATCTCCTCCTCAACAGCTTCCCTGCCTCAAACTGGCTTTGACTTGTCTTGCCTCAGCATCTCTGCTCTGAATTGCTCACCAAAAGCTGTCCAAAAGTTCTCCCCATGGCCTCAAAATGGCCTTGGTTAAATAGTGGGAAAGTTGGTTTCTCATCCCCAACTTCCTCCCAAAAATTAGGCTCTAAAAAAAAACCCAATAACTCCCAAAATAGGCTTAATTACATTAATAGGAGTTTAAACATTAATTAAATTCAAAAAGTGGTTATAAAAACCCACTTTGCAACCATATAATAGTTATATTTTGGGCTAAGCCCCCTCCAACCGGGCCCGCACACCTTTTGGGTGGTTATATGGGCCATGTGGCCACGCGCTAGCCCAAAGGGCTAAGCGCGGGCCACCCCCCTAGCTCCTGGTCGCATTGGATATGGCATATCATATGTCCGTGGCTTAATACAACATAACCCCGCATACATTTGGTAACGGTTATAACCGTTGTAACTATGTTAAACCGCGCCAAACGTTGGTGGTAACCGCGCGCATAAACGGTAATGGTCAAGCATTAAAACCCCGCGCCAAAGGTCCTATGTAACCACAATGAAACCAGGGTCGGGGCTAAGCCCCGGCCTGACCCCCCGCAAAACAACCACAAATGTAAACTTAAATACAATTAAGCCCGTTCATAAAACAAGTCACAAACAATGGTGTAACGGTCGGGCGGATGGTGTTAAGGCTTAGCACGGAGGGGAGGTCCAGGGTTCGAATCCCCTGGGCCCCAAAATTTTTTGACATAGCCATCATTGGCTAAACCCGGGGTGCCACGTGGCAGCCCGTGATTGGGCCACGTGGCACCCAATCACTTGCCAACAAACTACCACGTGTCAACATCCGATTAGTCCACGTCATCCAAGCCACGTCAGCTTCCGTACCTTGCCACGTCACTTGCCGTACACCCAGTCACTTTCCGCGCCAACCTGCTACGTCAGCTGATGACGTCACCCTGCCACGTGTCACCCTTTCAGTGGTGACACGTGTCACTTCGGGATTGGTCCAACTGCGCGTCGAAAATGCCAAATCATCCTGACACGTGGCACTCCATGGAGCCGCGACATGTCCTGTACGGAACCTACCACATGTTAGCGTACAGACCTGCCACGTGTTCTGTACAGACTAACACGTGTCCTGTACGGACAGGTACAGTCAGCGTCCAAAATTTTCCCTGTTTTGCTTGGCGGACAGAATGCGATATCTTCTCCATACGGACTCTGTTTGACAAAGTAAATATACCACTGGAATCAGGAATACGAGACGAACGTAATGGTGTTGGTTTCGTCAGATTCTGAGCACTTTCATTTTTTAGCATTTTTCAAGCCCTGACAAGCTTCTGAATCTGATTTCGGATCACACCTCCCAATAATAAGACCTTTTGGTCCCCAAAAGGTTATTGACCACTTGACAAGCTCGAGATAGGCCACCCAGATTTCTCTTTGTCTCTGAAAGATGATTACATCAGGAGAAGCAAAACACACTGAAGTCGAGACATCCACTTCTGGCAGAACCAAGTGGCTGGTTTATTTCCTTCATGATGTTCCTCTTGCTCTGCTGGTAATCCTTCCTCCTTCGTGGGTACATGCAAAATCCTTTTGTCCTTCCTGGGACGAAGCTCCGGATTAAGCTTCCAACAACTAGCCTTCTGATGTCCACTCTTGTTGCAAAACGTGCAACGAGTTTTTGGCATCCAGACCTGCTTAACCTTCTCCTTCTTCCGTTGTGGACTTGAGCCTTTACGTCATGTTTCCTTCCTGGTCGAAATAGGTTTCCTGTACAAATTTTGTCTCTTCCAACACTTGGCAACACAATGCTTAGGTGAAAGACAATAAGTACATGGATAAAGTTTCCACAAGTTCCGGTTTACTTGATTATGTTTGTTATAATCAAAAGGAGAATTAACAAAAACATGACCATTATACCTTCCATGCTGATCTTCACTTTTTTGGAGACGACTTGCATCCACTACTGCAACCCTGAAGTGATGCGCCATTTCCCTTTGTGAAGTGTTCTCGCAATGTTTTAAGTTGGCCATTTGAAGCATCACTTGCTTCCGAAGTTTTGGAACCTCTCTTGGAAGACTCTCTAAGGTCCCCTTTGTCATATCCCAATCCTAAGTATCGAGGTCTTTCCTCAACCTCAATAGGATTTACAATGCCTTGACCTTGACGTCCAAGGCCCTTTCCTTTTTCATAACCCATCTTGGTTAATATTCTCAAACCTACACCTTTTGTGTGTTTTTCGAATTCACCAAAACCAACTTGATGAGTATGAGGAAAATTTGATGAGAAACCTTCACTGCATACCTCATATGTGTTTTCTGAAACAGATGTAGAAGGCACTTCCTTCAATGCTTTTTTTCCTTTGTTGTACTTTGAAGCTTTCACTTGAACCATGCTCTTTCATTCCAAGTAGTCTTCATACAACACCTTCACCATCTCGGCCATGGAAAACACTGAATCTTTGAACTCCTTCTCATCTTGAGAAAGTCCTCTTGTAGATGCCATTTTCCTCTTTGAGACATGCTCTTCCCTGGCTAACATGAAAACTCAAATCCAAACGTCAACTAGCTCTGATACCACTTGATCCGACAGGATTTTTCGAATGACTTATGGTTGAGTTTTTAACTGTGCATGAATTAATTAACCATTGGGAAACTTAACGAAAGAGTGAGAAAAGAAAATGAGTTATACAACCATTAACATATTTGCAGATCTGAAAAGCAATGAAAAACAGCAAACCATAATGCACAGGTTGATAACGGAGTTCGACACAACTTTGCCTACGTCTCCAGGCCTTTTCTCTGTGAGGGAGGCTTCTTTATTTCTGTTCGAAAGCTTAATAGTACATCTTTACAATGCCGAATGGCTTCTAGACTGATATGGTCATGTTCGCCCAGATCTCTAGAATCTTGCACAAAAAACGACACCTGAAACAGATGTCCCGAGCTCTCAGAAATCGTCCGACAGCATCTCCTCCTCAACAGCTTCCCTGCCTCAAACTGGCTTTGACTTGGCTTGCCTCAGCATCTCTGCTCTGAATTGCTCACCAAAAGCTATCCAAAAGTTCTCCCCATGGCCTCAAAATGGCCTTGGTTAAATAGTGGGAAAGTTGGTTTCTCATCCCCAACTTCCTCCCAAAAATTAGGCTCTAAAAAAAAACCCAATAACTCCCAAAATAAGCTTAATTACATTAATAGGAGTTTAAACATTAATTAAATTCAAAAAGTGGTTATAAAAACCCACTTTGCAACCATATAATAGTTATATTTTGGGCTAAGCCCCCTCCAACCGGGCGCGTGCACCTTTTGGGTGGTTATATGGGCCATGTGGCCACGCGCTAGCCCAAAGGGCTAAGCGCGGGCCACCCCCCTAGCTCCTGGTCGCATTGGATATGGCATATCATATGTCCATGGCTTAATACAACATAACCCCGCATACATTTGGTAACGGTTATAACTGTTGTAACTATGTTAAACCGCGCCAACCGTTGGTGGTAACCACGTGCATAAATGGTAATGGTCAAGCATTAAACCCCCGCGCTAAAGGTCGTATGTAACCACAATGAAACCGGGGTCGGGGCTAAGCCCCGACCTGACCCCCCGCAAAACAACCACAAATGTAAACTTAAATACAATTAAGCCCGTTCATAAAACAAGTCACAAACAATGGTGTAACGGTCGGGCGGATGGTGTTAAGGCTTAGCGCGGAGGGGAGGTCCGGGTTTCGAATTCCCCGGGCCCCAAATTTTTTTGACATAGCCATCATTGGCTAAACCCGGGGTGCCACGTGGCAGCCCGTGATTGGGCCACGTGGCACCCAATCACTTGCCAACAAACTGCCACGTGTCGACATCTGATTAGTCCATGTCATCCAAGCCATGTCAGCTTCCGTACCTTGCCACATCACTTGCCGTACGCCCAGTCACTTGCCGCGTCAATCTGCCACGTCAGCTGCTGACGTCACCCTGCCACGTGTGACCCTTTCAGTGGTGACACGTGTCACTTTGGGATTGGTCCAACTGCGCGCCAAAAATTCCAAATTATCCTAACACGTGGCACTCCCTGGAGCCGCCACGTGTCCTGTACGGAAGCTACCACATGTCAGCGTACAGACCTGCCACGTGTCCTGTACGGACTGTACGGATAGGTACAGTCAGCATCCCAAAATTTTTGCCTGTTTGGCTCGGCAGACAGAATGCGATATCTTCTCCATACAGACTCCGTTTGACAAAGTAAATATACCACCGGAATCAGGAAGATGAGCCAGACGCAATGGTGTTGGTTTCGTTGGATTCCGAGCACTTTCATTTTTGAGCATTTTTCATGCCCTGTCAGGCTTCTGAATTTGATTTCGGATCAAGAGAGGACCTGATCAACAAATTAGACTGCCTCTCTAGGAGAATTATGCCAATGATGGAGAGGAAGTAATTGAGGATTTTGATGACACTCATATAAACCTAATGGGTGATCATGATCACGATCATGGATCCATTTTTCTCACTCAGGAAGAGCATGAAATCTTCCTCCTTTCACAAACAAATGTAAATGAAGAAGATGAGAAAGAAGAAGAGAAATCCTTTGAGAATGCTATAATGGAGGTTCACAGGCAGTATAACTTGAGGAGCAAGAAGGCAAATGAGAACTCTCCAAAGAAGGCTACTAAAACCAAGAAAACCTCAGAAAACCCTCCCAAGAAAGTCCCTGGGTGAAATAATGCTGAATCTCCTGCGCAAAAAAACTCCAGAAATTCTTAAAAGAGAAATTCGAACCAAAGATCCATTAATCATTCAAACAAGTGCACTTGGCCATAGATCTTCTGCCGATAAATCAGAAGTATAGACCTTAAACAAAACCACTACTCCTTTCAGCCTTGAAGGGGAACTAGCTAAACTGAAGATTCCCATTCCCCTTTCCAAGCTGACGAACAAGAATGCTTACAGGTCTCAGGTCATAAAATCTTTGAGCATCGAACCTGAGATAGGTACCAAAAATTTGAATGTTGGATCTGTACATCAGTCTGACATAATAAACCTTGTCGATGATCACCCTGAGCTCCTGTTTGGTCCTGAAGTTGATGGTCAAACTGATAATGGTACCGTGGCCCCTTTTCACATCAGCCTAAACATCCATGATTTGATATTACATAATGCTATGCTGGATTCTGGTGCCTCCCACAACCTAATGCCCAAATCTGTGATGGAAAAGTTGGGACTCGAGGTCACCAGACCCTACAAAGATTTGCATTCTTTTGACTCTAGCAAAGTCAAATGTATTGGCTTGATTAAAGACTTATACATCACCTTGGCTCAAATCCCAGCAAAAAGTATGGTGATGGATATCGTCGTTGCAGATATTCCCCCCAAGTATGGTATGTTGCTATCAAGGTCTTGGGGAGGTAAATTGAGAGGAACCCTACAACTAGATATGTCTTACACCACCATTCCAGTTTTCAGACAATAGAGAAGACTGTACAGGGAAACACTGATGAAGTATATGGTCAGTAGCCGGGAAAAGCCACACAATTACCCACTATACTCCGCACACTCTGATCTGGAATATTTTATTCTATAAAATGATGGTGATTTTGAAGAACAAATCACACAACTGGAAGATGATACACCTGATCCGAAGGATGATAATGCAGTTGTCGAAGTAAGAAATCCCATGATTGAAGAGAATGAGGAGTTGCCAACAGATTTCTGGAGCATGGACTTTGATGGTGCTGTGAGTAAAGAAGGAGCTGGAGCCGGAGTTTGGTTGTATAACCACAGGTCAAAGTACTCCAAGAATCATTCCTACAAACTGAATTTCCAATGTACTAACTGTTGTAGGAGAATCTCCCTGCGGACAGGTAGATCGCCTCAAAGAGCTAGACTCTTAACTCTAAGACAGAAAGTTCTTAACATGGACACTGACTTCCTTTCAAATCTATACAAACTAATGCATGAGGAGGAAGGAGAACATAAGTACCTTTTTATCGACGTTTGTCCCTGCACGCTTCGAGTTGAGCTCCAATCTTTCTCTCCTCGCTGAGCCCTGTAGACAAACAAAGTACGGCCACTTCCTACTCTATTGATATTAGCTTGAAAATAGATTTATCTATCAACGATAAGTTCATGTAAGATCAGACACAAACTAGAAAGAAACAGGCCAAGCAAATTATATTAATGAGGACAAAACATTGCTTACAACCGTAGATGAATTGCAACAGCTCTGCCAAGTCCTCCTTGTCTATCCCTTGCTCAAAATATCCACGATCCGAATGATGATAGATTCACCGATTGCTCCCTATGAGATCATAGGTCTCTTGCTTCCAAAATATCTCTGTTCCAGCACCACTTATGAGATCATAAGTTTGGTGTGATTCTCCTTTTCCAGCCCCTTTTCACCATTAGAAAGCTTGCTTATATAGCCTTGGAGAGGCTTTAACCACTTGAGTTATCTTTAGAACAAGTTGAGGAATTCCCTCCTTGGATCAGGGATCTCTTGATGGAACCAAGAATTCAAATACAACTACCTTCCAAACTTGAAATATCCTCCCCTTATTCTCCTCAAAGGGCCAACCACTGCCTCAGATTAGATAACGCTCCCTCAAAAGGGGCATCAGGGCGCTACAACGCTCCCTAGGAAGCTTGAGGGGAGCACCAGCGCTCCAAGGATGGATAACGCTCCTTCAGAGGGGCAGTGGTGCGTTATAATGCTCCCTAAGACCTTGTAGGGGAGCGCCAGCGCTCCTAAGGCTGATGTAGGGGAGCACTCACCTTCAAAACCTTAGTTTAAGAGCTCCTTTCAGGTGATAAGAGTTCCTTGACTTCAGTTAACCATTTCCCCTCCTCCAAATCAAGTGTATGAGATATTTTAAGTGCCACCTTAGTGTCGTTATTATGGCAGTATGCTTGAACAACATTTGTGACACTTGTGAACAACTTGCAACACTTGCAAAAGTTGTAAGGAACATGCGACACTTACGACAGTTGAGAGGAACATGCGACACTTATTCAGTTGAGTAATTTTGATGTGTAATAGAATGCCCCCCAAAGCATGAAGTTAGAAGATGAGAATTGATAATTGAAATGCTTTGTAGATGTTCAAGCAAGGGTATAGACTTGGAGAACCTGACAGAAGCTACACACAGACATCCAACAAATATCATGACATATTTCAAAACCCAAGGCAGGCATACCTATGCTTGGGTGATCAAGACTTGCAAGATATGGCCGCCATAAAATACACTGCGGATCCATAATTGTATTGATAAGAAGGTATAGCCACTAAAGATACAATGTGGATCTATACTCTGATGACTCAGACTGATTGTAGCCACGAAGAATACATAGTGGATCTACGAGATGACAAGACATAGCCACGACCAATACAAAGTGGATCTATGTAACAGTGTATGTGTTATTTATCCAAGAGAAACCTTTTCGCAACCTGGGCAAAGTATATATCAGAGTGATGACTCAACCCAGGGTCTTCTTACCGATCCCAATGTGGTACGATTCTAACCATGTGAATAGATGTCCTGACATCGAACATGGTAGAAACCACTTGATTACCGATCAATGGTGTGAACCGTTAACAAGTGCGAGGGAGATCACCATTAATGTTAATGATTCCCAAGGTACCCTAGTACATTCCAACGAATGTGAATGGATGAGCTGGAGTCGAACTTCCACGGAATCATCCGATCAAAGGTCAATGATGTAAACCTACTGTCGAATGTGAGGAGGCCTACCATTGAGGCATGCATGTCCCAAAGTACTAACTAGTTTCTAAGCCTGATTCCCGGATAATGTGTTCAAGTCGACAGGAATAGACTTGTCGAGGGAGGGCCTTGATGTATCCCCCATCAATGACATGAAACAGACATAGAGATGTAATTGGTAGATCAAATGGGCATGGACTGACACAGGTTTTGAGGCAATATATTTGGGATGGCTGACTCTAGAGGCAGATACTTCCCTTGAACACTGAGTTACAACAACAAAACATGACATGGACCAAAACTATGCAGTGGATACTGTGACTTACGTCGAGTGACCCAAAGGAGTGAAAGGAAATCAAAGGATTGGCTCAGTGCAGAGGTTCAGTGGATTATGATGCGTGCAAATGAAAAAGTGTTGTGTTCAAGGGCGACTCTAAGAATTGCTGGATAATGTTCTCAAGAGACTGCTTGGCTTGCTCCTTTCAATTTTTCCCCCATCCAAATAGACGAGTACCTCTTTTTGATTTAATGAGCTTGAGGAGGATAACACATGCTCGATATAACTCACCTTCGGTAAGTTCCTCTTCCTTTGTTTAACGAACCGGAAGAAGTAAGGGTTCGATCCCGTATGGGCCTGTCGATGTGTGCTTTAATGAGTCCAAAGACAGAAAAATCGAAGGTTTTTCAGGATTATAGAGTTTGGAAAAACACTTAAAAGAGAACTCTCTCAGTTCCTTTTTTGTAAAGTAGTCTGACGAAAAAGAGATAAACTATCGCTCGAAAGACGCCCTTTCCAACCTTTTAACGAGCGTGAAAGGAAGCAAGATCACTCGACAATCTTTTCATATTTAGAGAGTCTGAAAAGATTTTAAAGATGACTCCAGGGGGGTTCCTTTTTCGTGTGTTCGTTATCCATACGGGTCTGAAAAAGAGATAAAAGTTTACCCGGTTGCATTCTCATGTATTTATGAGCACGAGAAAGAACAAAGACTAAGCTCGGTACTCTGCCCCCAGCTTGAAAGCTAGTGACTTGACTCCAGAATGATCATCAAAGGCTGGAGACATGCCCCCCATGCTTCAATTCATTCACCGACTTTGAGGTTGTCACCAATTTTTGTGCTAGATGGAGAAAAAGGATACAGGTGGATGAAATGAAGGTTCAAAAATGAGACCTAACGAAAGACTCGACTTGACATCTACGAGATCTGGCGAAAGACTCAACTTGAAGGGAGAGGTGATTGTTTCATTTTTTAACAAGCTTAACATAGGAAAAGAACTATGCTCAAGGTTCCAGGTTCGATCCCCAAATTGTTGTTTCATTTTTTAACGAGCTTGCTACAGAGAAGAAAACTATGCTCAAGGTCTTTGTTTCATTTTTTAATGAGCTTGCCACAGAGAAGGGAAACTATGCTCATGGTTTCATCCGGATCATGGCTTCCAAGAGGATAATGCTCTGGAAGGGTACCATGTTAATGGATAAAACGTGGTCATGGCCTCCAAGAGATCTTCGTTGGATGGAAGAGAATCACTCTGGAAGGAACACATGTCGAGGGTCGTGACAGGGGTAAGGAGATCAAGCTCCAATAATCCTACTGAAGAGATCACCATGTCAACTACTGGATCCAAATCATCGAAATTTGAGGTCATGGGAGACAACGCCACATAATTGACATGCGGCGAGGGTGATAATGTCTGCATATAAGAACCACTTAGGGAGGTAACCCAGTCGGGGCTGATGAATGAAATTTGATCAATAGTCACAATTCTTCCATCGTGAGGGAAAGATATCACACAGAAAAGAGTGGATACAATAGCTTTCATAGCATAGACATAATCCCACCCAAGGAGTAAAGCGAAATCCAAGGGGTCTCAGACTACCATGAGATCGATAAAGACAATTTTCCCTCCCAAAGTTACAGGAAACTGAGGAAGGATCCCTAAAGGTTGACTAGTTCTTCTGTTAAGAGCTAATAGATTCTTTGTAACCGGTGCAAGCTGCGGATAACCCAAAGTGTACCAAGCAATAGAAGACAAAATACTAACGGACGCACCTTCATCTATCAGCGTTTGAGTAACGTCCCGACCACGAACCTGTACTGTAATCTGGAAAGGAACGTGGGAGGGAAAATGAGGTCTAGTTAGCACACCCAAATCAAAAAGGATTGCCCCATTACTTGGAGGGGGCTTCGAAGGAGAAGGAGGAATGCCCCCCGGTACAGTAGAGTCTGTATTAACGAGAAAAACATGGGCAGTATTGGGTTTACTCTCTAGAAGGAGAGTGGGATTGACCGATGATTGGGTCAGATCAACCAATATTGGACTTGGATAGACCACTTTGGCACTCTTTAGAGGAAGAGTGGGACTGACCGAGGAAGGGACTAGATCAGTCACTTTGACATTCCTCAATGGAGGAATGGGATCGACCGATGGAGAAACCGAATCGACCACTTGAGTTTCATTCTCCAAGGGAAGAATGGGGTCGACGGGTGGAAACAGATCGACTGCTTTTGTGTCACTCTCTAATGGGAGAGTGGGATCGATCGAGGATGAAAATAGATCGACCACTTTGGTGTCACTCTTTTGATGAAGAGCGGGGCTGATCGATGACGAAACTAGATCAACTACTTGGGTTCGTGGTTCAATCGAGGAGGAAAATAGATTGACCACCTGATCAACCGGACTGACCGGGGATGTAACCGGATTGACCAGTCCATCAACCAATGATGGGTCGGAGGAAAGATTACGATAACCTTTTGGAAGTTGAAGTTTTTCCAAAAGAGAAGAAGCCTCGTCCATGTGAGGACAAAGGTGAGAGTAATGATTACCTTTACATAACATGCAAGGGAACTTGACAGTTTTCTTCTTCTTACCAACCTGAACATCACTAGTTGACGGGGTATCATCGACATGACCGACAGAGGCTGATGACGTCGAGGACCACATTTCTAAGACTTGGGTAAGACCGAGGCAATCCCTCAGAAAGTGGTCACCCTTACAAAGGCTGCAAGGGAATTTGGGTTTTGGATTCTTTATTTTAATCTTGTTGACCTCATCAACACTCCCATTACTATTAATAGTAACTGGTTTCTTAGAGCCAACATCTGATGTTGTTGGGGTCTTGGTCCTTTTTGGGCTCTTCTTCTTCTTCTCTTTCCATTTCTTCTTCTTCTGATCAACTTGGCTACTTGCTTTAGAGATTTCACTAGGTGAAGAAGGAGAAATGGAAGGAGACTTAATGGGCAAAGAAGGTGAAAATTCGACGTGAGGTTGATGTGTGGGTGGTGTACCGACATCTACAGTATTGGTGCAGCTGAAACATTGGGAGGATTCGGGATCACCGGAGTGGGGGACAACCAAACTGGCAATCCAATAGTGAGTCCTGGAAGACTTAGTGTGGAAACATATGGAGGACCGAAGTTTCCAAATGAAGGAAAGGTATAAGGTTCCCCATGAGAAGGGGTTCCTCCATGGGTACTCCCAGGATTCGATGCCATTATCACTGACTCGACCTAAGGTCCACTAAGTAGAACAAACAACACACGCTATGAATCTGAGAAGCAATCAATCAAACAAACCTTCCTACGATGAAACCACTAGTTGGTGATGAAATCCAACGTCGCGAGATCAAAATAGGAAGGGGCAGGGATAGAGCGGGTGGATCAGTTACGTTGGTGACCTGCTTAACAGACTTACGCCTTGGTGTAAGCTTCCACGTAGTAATTGTGGATTTACCCTCCAAGGAGCCTGAGTGAGTTTGACCAACGTCTGTTCCAGGTACAGTGAGACTTCCCTTCACTGTCACCTTGTGTGAGACCCTAAAGATTATGGCTACTAAGGTCACCAACTCATAGTCAGCCCCTGGGCAGGTATAGTTGACAGTCCAATCGGAACGTATGGGCAGGATAACAAGTCCGAAATCAACCCGAAAGGCTCCCACACATAATCATGGGTATACCTTCCAGTGACCCCCAATATACGATCCGACCACTGTAAACAGTTGAACCACGGAGGGATAATCTCCGTAACTCACCCGAATGCGACCTCGTGCGTAACCCCTGTGTGAGAGGGGGATCCCAGCAAGCCAATACGACAATTGGATTTGATTCTCCCTACCGCAAGATACTAAGTTTGTTTGATAGATTTGGAAAGTTATCCTTTCAACCTATTCCAAAGCCCTACACCTTAAACTAATGTAGGTTTGCTAACAAAGATATAAAAAGTCTGATAAATTTTAGTTAAGCGTTGATTTTAATGGCTGTTGTTTACTCAGAGGGTGTACGAAAGTGAAACTGATGGAATGATGACTCAATTCCCAAAAATATGCATGAAATATGATAAGMAATCRTTTCTTTTCAATGAATACCTATTTAAGGGAAAGAGGAAGAGTCGTTTTCACTATCAAACACTTGATAAGGAATGCCCTCAATCAATTTTGTTCTCAATCAAATCCAATATGATGCTACAACATTTCAGAAATGAAAACTAATATGAAAACTAATGATTAAGATGTACTTTTGTCATTTTCATGCAAATGATGATCAATTCAATGAAAAACTTGTCCTGCCAACTACCCTTTCAGATCAAGGAGATTCGGACAAGAAAATGCAAATTTTGCACAAACAACACACCCTTTTGCAATCAAACAAGAAAAAGAAAACCAAAAACGCAAAAGGAAGGAGAAAGAGATTGGATCCGATGACCCCAAAGAACCAAATGAGAAGAGTTACAGACTTCAAATGTCCTTCACTAGAGTTCCCGCTCAGTCGGATAGGAGAGAAGAAAGCAAGGGTTCGATTTCAAGCTTTCAACAGCGAAAACTCAAAAAGAATGAAGAAGGGCATAAAATCTGAACAACAAGGTGTTTACTTCTCAGGAGGAAGCATGTCAAAGGTCAAAAGAAGAATGATTGAATCACAAGACAGCTCAGCAAGTGAAGAAACAGAGTCTGGACCTCCAAAAATTGCAATTTTGGAAGAGATTTTGGGCAAAAAGGGGCTGGCGCTCTGGTATAAGGGTCACCAGAGTGTTATAACACTCTGTCCAGCATCTTAATGGAGCGTTGGTGCTCTGCTAACAAGGAAGGGGAGCGTTGGAGTCCTAAATCTCAGAAAAAAGTCCAAAAAACCCAAAATTCAGTCAAATTTTGACAATAAGGCTGAGTGTGATGGAGTGAAGAGTCAATCAGCAAATGCAATCAGATAAATGGGGTGAACAAGGTCTGAAAACAATCAGGTAAGACAAGTTATATGAGGAAAAACAAAACTAAGAAAGTTTTGATTCATTCCCCAGTGGAGTCGCCAGTTTCTGTTGTAGGAAAATCTCCATGCGGACAGGTAGATCGCCTCAAAGAGCTAGACTCTTAACTCTAAGACAGAAAGTGCTTAATGTGGACACTGAATTCCTTTCAAATCTATACAAACTAATGCATGAGGAGGAAGGAGAACATAAGTACCTTTTTATCGACGTTTGTCCCTGCATGCTCCGAGTTGAGCTCCAATCTTTCGCTCCTCGCTGAGCCCTGTAGACAAACAAAGTACGACCACTTCCTACTCTATTGATATTAGCTTGAAAATAGATCTATCTATCAACGATAAGTTCATGTAAGATTAGACACAAACTAGAAAGAAACAGGCCAAGCAAATTATATTAATGAGGAAAAAACATTGCTTACAACCATAGATGAATTGCAGCAGCTCTGCCAAGTCCTCCTTGTCTATCCCTTGCTCAAAATATCCATGATCCGAATGATGATAGCTTCATCGATTGCTCCCTATGAGATCATAGGTCTCTTGCTTCCAAAATATCTCTATTCCAACACCACTTATGAGATCATAAGTTTGGTGTGATTCTCCTTTTCCAGTCCCTTTCACCATTAGAAAGCTTGCTTATATAGCCTTGGAGAGGCTTTAACCACTTGAGTTATATTTATAACAAGTTGAGGAATTCCCTCCTTGGATCAGGGATCTCCTGATGGAACCAAGAATTCGAATACAACTGCCTTCCAAACTTGAAAGATCCTCCCCTTATTCTCCTCAACGGGCCAACCACTGCCTCAGATTAGATAGTGCTCCCTCAAAAGGGGCATCAAGGTGCTACAATGCTCCCTAGGAAGCTTGAGGGGAGCGCCAACACTCCAAGGATGGATAGCGCTCCTTCAGAGGGGCAGTGGTGCATTATAACGCTCCCTAAGACCTTGTAGGGGAGCGCCAATGCTCCTAAGGCTGATGTAGGGGAGCGCTCACCTTCAAAACCTTTGTTTAAGAGCTCCTTTCAGGTGATAAGAGTTCCTTGACTTCAATTGACCATTTCCCCTCCTCCAAATCAAGTGTATGAGATATTTTAAGTGCCTCCTTAGTGTTGTTATTATGGTAGTATACTTGAACAACATTTGTGACACTTGTGAACAACTTGCGACACTTGCGAAAGTGGTAAGGAACATGCGACACTTACAACAGTTGAGAGGAACATGCGACACTTATCTAGTTGAGTAATTTTGATGTGTAACACTAACAACATAGCCAAGTACGAGGGTTTGATGCTCGGCCTGAAATTATTGAAGAAAGTTGGTGCCAAGCAGATAATAGTAAGGGGTGATTCTGAATTGATTATCAAGCAAATCAAAGGTGAGTATGCAACAAAACACCCCAGACTTAGATCCTATAGGAATGTTGTTTTAGATGATTTTCAATGCTTTACTGAGATTGACTTGCAGGTAATGCCTAGGGGACAAAATATACTTGTAGATGGGCTGGCTACATCGACATCTTCCTGTAAAATTCCTTTTTGTCCCCACTCGCAAGTACACAGTGGAGGTGAGGTGAAAACCAACTGTTCCTGACAACATCAGATATTGGTAGGTATTTGGAAATGACGATCAGATCGAAGAGTTTCTACAATGTAAAAATGATTTCAAATGTACAAACATAGATTTAGAAAATGATGATGAATTTGTAAATAAAGCTGTTTTTGAGAATGGTAGTGTAAATAAAATAGATGCTGAAGAATTCAATGAAAATGATGTAGATTCTGATATTCTGCAGTTGAAAAATAATGTGCTACCTAGAGGTTTAGCTCCGTTGGAAGACTTGTTTGATTTTAATGATGTTGCCAAAAAACCAAAAATTGAAGCCAGTGGTAAGGCGGTTGAAGAATGTAACATAGGGACCGAAGAGAAACCCAAGATGACAAAACTTTCCAAATCTTTACCCCCTGAGTAGAAACTCAAGTACATTGAATTGTTTAAGGAATATATAGATGTGTTTGCCTAGGGTTATGAAGATTTGAAATCTTACGACACAAGCATCATACAACACAGGATCCCGATAAAAGAAGAACACAAACCCTTCAGAAAAAAACTTAGGAGAATTAATACCAAGTTACTACCCCTGATAGAGAAAGAGATTAAGAAGATGTACGATGCTAAAGTCATAGTTCCTTTAAGTTTTTCCAAATGGGTTTCGAATCTGGTTCCTACCAGAAAGAAAACTGGTGAAATCAGGCTATGCGTTGATTTCCGAAACTTGAACAAGGTCTCTCTAAAAGACAATTACCCTTTACCTAAAATGGACCACATCCTATAGAAGGTAGTTGGGTCCAGCATAATTTCTCTACTGGACAGGTTCTCAGGCTATAACCAGGTTCTTGTTCACCCAGATGATCAGGAGAAAACAACTTTTACCATGCCCTAGGGAACCTTCATGTATGTGAATATGCCCTTCGGTTTGATGAACGCTGGTGCCACTTTCCAGAGAGAAATGGACATTGCTTTTGTGGATGAGCTCGACAAATTTATAGTCGTTTATCTGGACGATGTGACAGTTTACTCTCAATCCGATGATGAACATTTAAAGCATCTCAGACGAGTGTTTGAGAAGTGCAGGAAATTTTGGATATATCTGAATCCCAAGAAAATCCTCTTCAGGTTAGAGGAAGGTAAGTTGTTGGGACACATAATCTCTAAAGATGGAATTAAAATAGATCCCAGTAGAATAGAGTCCATTTAGAAACTGGAACACCCAAGGAACATCAAGGAGTTACAATCCTTCATTGGCAAAATAAATTTCCTGAGAAGATTCATACCCAAGCTAGTTGAGCTTCTCAGGAACATCACAAACATGTTGAAAAAAGACACAAAAATAAAATGGAACATAGAATCCAAGTAGTCATTTGAACAGGTTAAACATGCTCTTACACAAGCTCCAGTCTTGATCAGTCCCGATTTCACCAAAGACTTTTACCTTTTCTCTTTTGCATCTGAACACACCATTGCAACAGTACTATTGTAGAAAAACAATGAGGGGTATGAACAACCCATAGCCTTTTTCAGCAAATCCTTAAGATATGCTGCATTGAATTACAAAGTAATGGAGAAGCAAGCTTTTTCTCTAGTAAAATCCATAAAGGACTTTAGAGTTTACATACTCCATTCTCACACAATTGCTTATGTTCCGAATGCAGTAGTAAAATATATTTTAACTCAGGATAATCTAGATGACAGAAGAGGAAAATGGATTGTTGTCATTTTGGAATATGATATAGAGATTAAGCCTAATAAACTGATCAAAGGTCAGGGTGTAGCAAAATTAATGGTTGAATCTAATTTCCATGCTTTAGATATTAATTTCTTGGCTGCAATTGATGAGCAGGGAGAGAAGGTGACTCCAAATGCGAAAGAGGTATTCCTAAACTCTCCATGGTACGCAGACCTAATATTTGTCTTGCATAATTTACAAGCTTCCCCTGGTCTGACTAAAACTAAAGCTAGGTTTTTGAAGTTGAAAGCATTGAAATTTTGTATTCTAGAAGGTAACATTTATTGGAAAGATCCTGGAGGTATTTTGTTAAATTTCCTTTTGAAAGATGAAGCTGACAAGATTTTGCAAGATTTCCATGCAGGAGACTGTGGCAGTCGTCTGAGTTGGAAGACTACAACCAATAAGATCCTCAGAGCTGGGTTTTACTGGCCTACATTGTTTGTTGATGTACATCAGAGAGTCACTCCATGCCACAAATGTCAAGTGTTTGAAGGTAAGAAGAAGATTCTGCCTTTACCACTGAAACCCATTTCAGTTGAAGCTCCTTTCCAACAATGGGTTTTGGACTTCATCGGAGAGATACACCCTCCTTCTTCGGGCCAACACAAATGGATTCTCACTTCCATGGACTATTTCACAAAATGGATTGAAGTGGTACCAAGCAGACAAGCTACTGACTCTGTCATCATTAAATTCTTGGAAATTAATATTTTGTCTCGTTTTGGATGTCCCAAAAAAATCATAACTGACAATGCAGCTGCCTTTCGATCCAAAAATCTCATAGATTTTTGTAGCTAGTATCACATCACCTTGGGACACTCCACAACTTATTACCCTCGGGGAAATGGGCTGGCAGAGTCCTCCAACAAAACCTTGGTGAACATCATTAAGAAAACACTAGAAGAAAACAAGAAGTCCTGGCATAACAAGCTGGTTTTTGCACTTTGGGCTGACAGGCTGACCACTGAGAGGTCAATTGGTATGTCTCCATACCAATTGGTCTATGGCACTAAAGCAGTGTTCCCTACCTCTTTCGGGGTTCCTATCAGGAAACTATTATAGGAGATGCAAGCTGAGACAAATGACTCCCAAAGAAGAATAAACCAGTTGATACATTTGCAGTAGTCTAGAGAAGAAGTATACAAAAAAACTCAGGTCGTCCAGGAAAACATCAAAAAGATCTTTGAAAAAAGAACTAAAGAATATGAGTTTGAGTTATGTGATTTGGTTTTGAGGTGGGATGCTAGGAATGAAGATAAGGGAAAACATGGAAAGTTTGACAACCTATGGATAGGTCCCTAAATGATTCAGGTATTAAGAGTAAATGACACTTTTTTACTCAACAATAGTGCTGGGACAAACCTACCAGGTGAACCTGTGAATGGCAGGATGTTGAAGCACTACTCAACCCCCCAGTAAAGGCCGTGTCACCCACTTCCATTGTATAAATTATTTTTTTCTTTTACTTGCATTTTTGAAGTGGATAACATTGACCAGGTGGTTGAAGTCCGCAGAGAAGGCCCTAAGCCACTGGATATGTCATCAAAACTTTCATAATAAGGCAAAACAAATAGCAGAAGAAACTATGGAGAGATCTTTCAAGACACCAGGGAGCATGATTCTTGGCACTTCACAAGGAGAGTATCGTCCCCAGGTGGAGCCACTGTTATAACCCTATAATTTATAGGATCAACTAGTGATTAAGATTTATTCCTTTAATTGTGTTTGATTTGCAAATAATTTTCCATTCTGTAAATGATTTGAAAAGAAAAGAAAAGAAAGAGAAAATAAAAAGAAAGAAAAAGAAATAAAAGAGGGGATAAAAGAAATTGAATAAAGCCCCATGCAATAAAAATGACTTGGTCCATACAGTTTAAACATGGACAAGTCCTTTAAATTAATGTTGATAGGATTAGTGAATGAGCTTGGCTAAACTGTTTAATCTTAGCCAAGCAGTTAGGTTAGCTAGTGAAATAAATTTGATCGAACAACCTAATATTGGTCAAATAACCTTAGGACAGAGTAATTTCTTAGTCCAAAAGTTTAAGCTGGGTTAAATGTCATAAGTGAGTAGGTTAGAGCATAGGTTAGTCAGTTTTGTTTCAATAAAAAATGCACGATGATCGATGTATATTCATATCTTTGATGTTTGGGAGTGTGTTGCCTAACCCCCATGGTGACAAAAAGCAGGGAAAGCTTAGCGAAACCCAGAAAAAGAACTAAGCCTAAGTCTCTGCTGCATATATGATTTCACACTTACTGATTAAAAAGTGCACATAGATCTATGGCTGAGGTATTGGTGCCTAGATCTACGGTCGAGAAGAAGTTCCGGACCCCTCTGACCATTTTGCGTTTAACGGTGGAGGGGGGGGGTCTGGAATGGGAATTAACAAGTGCACACAGATCTACGGTTATCCTGAAGGCATGCAGATGGATGGTCTACAAGAGATTCCAAAGTCTGCCCCCCCCCCAGACCGTTCTGCTTTTAACGGCGTGGGGGGGCGGGCGGTCTAGAATGGAGTGGTTTTTCCTGGCGGGCCCCATCCCAACGTGTCTCTAATCTATTGCGTCACATCTCTTCCCTTCTGACATAACGCACCACCTCATATTGTCACATCTCAATATCCTCTTCACTTGTCTTATCTGTTCACCCATTATAGGTCATGTCTCCTTCTTCATTCCCCCAATCATCATCCTCCATGTCATTTAGGTACACACATCATGCGTCCTTCTCCTGCCTCCTCACATTCCCAAGGATCCATTGGAAATTTATTACAGGCCACACACCCCTTAGCCTGATGACCTATCCCCTGCACCTAATGGATACCCGTTCACTCAAAAGTAACTCATGTCTCGCCATTGACACACTTTTCACCCTCTCCGCACACCAGAAAATTTCTTCCCCTTCTCTGATCCAGCCATCTACCCAGCCATAGCCATTACCCGCTAACTCTTTTGTTTGAATTGTAGGTACCTTTCATAGTGATGACACCAAATTCCAAAAAAGTAGAAGATGAGGAAAATCATTTCCTCCCACCTCCTGTCGATCTTGACAGGATCCCATTGGCCGACAAGGATTATCTTATCTCAGAGACGAAGTGCGAATTCGATTTCGCAGAGTTGCAGTCATGGTTTAAAAACACCTTCTTGGATTAGAGCGATGAAATTGGGCTATGGGAGTCAAATCTTCCTCTATATCTCTTTCCCCAAGTCCATCATTTCCCTAAATTCACCTTCAAATGCCAGGCTCATTACCTCCTTGACCAGAGAGCCGTAGTTTCATCATCAGGAGATACCTTGTTCTTTATCAAGCCAGAGGCCATAGATCAGATGATGCAGATAACCAGGACCGTATCCGCCTCTCCTTTCAACCTTGAAATCATAATAGAGCTGTATCAGAACTTGTCCTTTCCTCAAAGAGCCCAGATCTTGGAGCTTTTTCTCCCATAGGACGCTCAGCTTCCTAAGAAAAACTCCCCGTATCATTCTTCCCTGTTCTCAGAAAGGGGAAACCAAGTTATTTCATCGCTTTGTTGCATGCTTGGCTACTTTTCAGATGAATGGGTGGATGAACCTATATTAGGTTTCTTGTCCATTTTTTCGGCTAAGGAATAGGCCACCACCCAGTTTGACTACAGTTTTTTCTTGGTAGAAAACATCCACGACCAGTTTTCAAAATTCGCCACAGAGGGCATGTCCTGGTATTCCTCAATACTGGTGTACATGTTCATCTTTTTTCAAGAAGAAAGGTTTTCTTTCCTGATGCAGAAAATGGACAAGGACGAGAAACCACAGGCGATAACCCAATGGACTTCACTTCTCAGAAGAAACTCCATGGAGTTTAGTTTCAAACAGTTCATTGATATGTTTTATCATCTGATGGTGAGCATGCTCAGTGGGAGACCAGAGCCAATGATAAATGAAGAGATCCAGAGAAACTTACATCTCTCGAACCTTGCAAAGACAGGAGTCTGGTTCCTATATCAAGACCACACAGAAATCAGAGTGTATGGATGTGAGTTGGCTCCATACAAATTACCCAAATATCTACCCGTTTAGATATTTGCACTCGAGTATATTTGCCAGATGATAAATTCAGATGATATCCACTTTGTATCTCTGAAGAAAAAACAATAGTTGATGATTAAGGGGAAAATAGGACCTTTTATATGCAATAGTCAAGCCATTGGAGAAGAGGAAGAAAAGATATTAAATGAAATGAAATTCAACACTAGTTTTATTGGTCAATATGATCCAAGTGGGATCATCGCGGAAATGAGAGCCAAAAACAAAAGCGCTTAGTATGTTCACACACTTAAACCATAAATTGAGAAGTATGTAAATCAGACACAGTGGGAAGAGAACACCTTGGAAGACACAGAACAACACTCTTCCTTAGTATTGACTTCCCATACTGTCACTCCACCAGTGCCAAAGGAAAAAAGACCAAGGAAAGAAATTTCTCTTTCGGTCACCGAAGTATCAGCGGAGGAGTTTCAATTATACAGTAAAAAGCCTAAGACCATTCATACTATTCCCAAGTCTATGGAAGAAGATATTCAGCCTACCAAAAGGGTTGAAGGAGGAGGTACACCAATTCCTTCAGTCAGTTGTCAAGTAATGTCTACTTCTATTTCAAAGAAGCAGACTGATATAACTATGGCCACCCAAATTCCACAGGGATCCGCAAAGCAGAACATCTTTGAAAAATATGATCTGATTAAGAAGAGAAACTAGACACTTACCAATAACACTTATGCTCAGTTCTGGAAGCAGACGTCGACTGCCCAACACAGACTGTTATCAACTTTCGACATGGAAAGGGGAAGAATGCATCTTGCATTTTTGCAGGCACAGGTACCTCAACCCAAAGACATTAGTGACTACAAAAGGTCAACCCTTGTGTTTGATACAAAACAAGTTCATCTAGCTGACCAGATGGATCTGCACAGACAAATTGGTGAAATGGTTTTCTCCACTTTGGCCCATGCTTCCTCTACATCTACAAAATTACAAGTAGCTCTAAACAATGTTCAGACCCAGTTGAAACTGGAAAAGCTATCCTCTTTTGCAAAGGATAATAGGATAAAATGCCTAGAGGAATTGGTAGTCAAGATCGGGTATGATCCCTCGAATGTGAAAGGAACAGAGGAGTTGCTAAAGAAGAAGAACGTTGATATATCATCTCTGAGAAAACAATTAAAATTTCCACCCACAGAGGATGAACAAGCTAAGGAGATCACTGAGACACAAGGAGAAAAGTCTGAAATGCTCAAGTTGATCATGGAGCATAATGCATAGTTAAAAGAAATGGAAGCAGAGTTGGAAAGGTTGGTAAAGGAGAAGGAAAAATCAACACCAATGGAATTTATTCCATTGAGTGCAGTTCCAGTCACCAAAGTCAGCATAGCTACTGTAGCAACAACCACCACAACAGAAATTCCCTCAATCACCCCACTGTCAGCTCTGGAAAAGAAAATGGTGCTTGCAAAATCCATGGAGGAGATGAACTTACAAGAAACAGAGATCAACAGACTGAAAAAGGAGGTTGAGTTTCTTCAGGAGCTCAAGACTTCTTACCATACAAGCTTCCACACTGATAAGCAAACATCAGATAAACTCAAATAGGAGTTGCAACAACTCCAAAAGCAAATAGTGGCAGGCAAGACACTTGCTGAGGCCAAAGAAAATATTTGGATGGATATCTCCAAATCTATGAATCAAATATGGCCTATGGTACAGATCATGTTTGAGAAGAATGAGCTAGTGATGAGAAGCAGGCAGGTTATTGACAAAATTAAAGGAGAGTTGGGAGAAATGCCCTCTAAAGCCAATGAAATAATTAAATTCCTGAACTAAAAAACCAGAGAAGAACTGGAAGACTTGAAGATCGAAGACAGGACATAAACCATTCTCGAAGTCAAGAGGGTTCTGACCAAAAAAGGATTGATGTTGCAATTGGAAGAAAAAGTCCAGAACATGGACGTTGGAGTTCAAAGGTTTTTCAGTAAGATCGAGGCTCTGCAGAAAAAGGGTCTTCCTGGTCTAATGGTTCTTAATGACAAGTTGATGACCCTTCCAGACTACAAGCAGAAAATGGCTATAATGGCCAAGGATAGTTCCAAGTTCTTAGGGATACAAGGCACTATAATGGGCAAAGCATTCCTGGAGACTTTGCAGCCAGACATCAGTATACAACATGAGATCAAATATATCTTCATCATCAAACCAACTTTTTCCAAATACATAGAAGTATATGAAGTATACCGTAGAATAATCAAAGTCACCATTCCCAGTTAGCTAAGATGGGAAGAACTATGTAATTTGATCGAGTAGGAAATGAGGTGTGCAAGATGAGTCAACAGACAGACCAGTCCAAGTCACTTGGGTGAATCACCAACAACCTTCCCCAGATTCAACATGAAGAATTCGACAGATCATCAACAGTTACCTAGATTTTTGTATTATGTTATTTAGTTAGTTAGTTTCAGTTCTCGCCACGTCCTGATCATCAATGATAGGGTCGTTTGTAATTTTGATTATAAATACTTCAAACTTTGAAGTACTGGGGGTTGTTCTTTACGCTCTATAAGCTGTAAGCACTGTAACTTTATCAAGAGATATTCCAGTAATACAAAGAGACGTTCCACATGATTCTTGCGTGTTATTTATTGGTGATGTTTACTCTTCTGTGTTAAAAGTTTATCCCTCTCAGTTATCATATTGTTTTCTTAATATGACTATTTAAAAGTAGCGAATGTTGCAGTATTTATCCACGTACACCTTGTTTCCGACTTTGGAATATCTAAATGTTTATCTTCTGATGTTACAGTAAAAAAATTCTTAATTGCTTATTTGCTTTAATTGATATCCTCATATTTTCTGCTATCCATCACTTTATTTCTAAAGGACCCATTAAATGCATTAACTGGCCCTGTGAAATAAATCTCTGAGTTTTTTTGTTTGACCCCTATCTTTATAAGACAGACCTGATAGCCTAATGGAACTGTAAACCCCTTTTCAGCCATTTATATAAAGCAAAGCAAAGCAATCTTTTTCTATTTAACTAGCCTAATATCTTAAAACCAAAACATAGCTAAATCAAATAGAGAGATCCCTCTCTGGAACTGGAAGGGCTAGATCCCATTTTCAAAGTGGTTGGATAAAGTTACCTTTGATAAATTTCTTCTACCCTGACAACCTCTGGGTATTTACAGAGCGATAACATGTCCCACAACCTAATGTGAACTATATCGAAGAGGACCTAGGGGTGTATTCCATGTTTGCCGAGGAGGATAACATTCCCTTGGAACAAATCGATTTAGATGATGGTATGTGGCACATGTACTTTGATCGTTCATGCTCTAGTGAAGGTAATGGAGCTAGCATTATCTTATAATCTCCTATGGGGAAATTTCATAACTTTTCTTGCAGGTTGGAGTTTGCTTGCACAAACAATGTCACTAAATTCAAAGCCTTATTATTTGGCATTAAACACTCCTATAATCTAGGTTGTGGTCACCTTACAGTTTTTGGATATTCTAAGCTTGTTGTGAACCTTGTACGCAATATATACTCTCCTACCAACAAGTTGATGAAACGATACGCCCAAACTATTTGGGAACTTATCTCAAACCTATTATCTTTCAAAATTACTCATGTTAAGAGGGAATTGAACTCAATCGTTGATTGGTTAGTTGTTTTTGCAGCCTCTCCTAATCGACAACTTCTGCCACACAGACCTGATTGTAGTTTTCAATCTCTATATCTTCCACATATCCCTGACAATATAGAATCTTGGCAGGTCTTTCCTAGCATTGACAACATCTATGATTTCATTCAAAATGAACCTTATAAGCCCAAGGAAATTATATCCATAGAAGATAACAAGATTCCTAAAGGCTTGACTCTAGAGAGTTCAATTTCATCGAGTGATGTAGAAAATAAAGAGAAACATAAAGAAGAGGAGTTGAAAAGGAAGGTGGGTGAAACCATGTCCTTGAACATTGGGACACATGAGCCTCCAAAGAATCTTAAAATAGGTGCCCAATGTTCTGATGAAGAGAAAATGAAGTTTACCAAGTTGCTTGGCGAATTTCAAGATGTTTTTTCTTGGTATTATGATGATCTTTGTGGTTTTGATCCTGCTCTTACACAACATTCCATTCCGATCAAGGAAGGCATAAAACCAGTTAGGAAAAAACAAAGACCTATCAACTCTGCACTGGAGGCAACTAATCGAAAGGGATTGGAAAAACTCTTGAAGGTTGGAATCATATTTCCGGTCAAGTATTCTGAATGTGTTTCAATTTTAATCTCTGTTTGGAAATCCCTGATCATATCATATTTTGCATTTATTTTCACACATTAAATCGAGCTAGTATAAAATATCACTTTCCTCTCCCTAACATGGAAACGATTTTGCAACAAGTTGCAGGGTCACCGATGATGCCCTTACTTGACGGTTTTTCCGGTTACAATCAAATCAAGGTAAAAGAGGAAGATAAATATAAAACCACCTTTATTACTCGTTGGGGTACCTCTTCTTATGAACGTATTCCTTTTGGCTTATCTAATGTGAGTACCACTTTTAAAATACCTATGAAAATAACTTTCGACGATTTGATCGGTAAGTTTATTCATGTCTATCTTGATGATCTAATCATGTACTTTAAAGGGCTATCAATTGTCTCGAAGTTTCAAGAATTATGGCCGGGTCCCTTCAAGATCGCTTTTTTCCTGGGTACTAACTCTTACATTCTAAAATATTTACAGGAGCGATTGTTTTCCTACAACACTAACAATTCTCACTTAAAACACTACGTGGAACCAACTTGAAAAGCTTTAACATTGTTTGGATTTTATGTATATTAGTAGTCTAGTTTTATTTTCATTTTCACCACTGCTTTTCAATTCTTCTTTTACTGTAGTTTAAATTCTGCTTTCCTTTTAATAGCTTCCCGCTACTTTTACAATTCTGTCATTTTATTTTTGCTGTTTTTTTATTTTGCAGTCCCATTTTTGTCAAGAATTTTATTGCTTTTCATATTTTTAGTTTAATTTTTGTCAAGAATAAGATGTTGGATCAGTTCTTCAACAGTGACACTCCTGCGAGGTATTGTTAGTCAATAACAATCAATCTTACACAACAGTTACGATGTTCTCCCTGAAAGCATAATTGAATTTGTTATTTTCTTTCACTATTGTCTTATAAAGAAATTGGTTATTTCCCGCTTATGCTCTGCATTTCTTCATCCATTTGAGAGTTAAAAGAGTAAGTCCATAATTTTTTTCTCCTTGAAGTCAAGAGAAAATTATGGTTGAATGATTATGCATACAGGGATAAAGCCCCTCATACTCAACATTTTTCATGAGTTATTCCTTAATTCCTGGTCATTTTTCCATTAAATCCGCTCACTTCCCCCTGCTGCATAATCATTATGGTTATACGTTCTTGATCCAATGTTCTTGGTCTGTGAAACCATACATTCTGAGTTCTTAATCTGTTGGAAACATATTTCCCCGTGGAGTCACCAATTTATTGATGATAAAAATCGCAACGAGGAATCTCCCTTGCAAAGTATTGCTAAAGCCTATTATTTAAACTATGCTAATGATATATAATACTAGTAGGTGGGACCCCCTTATGGACTGGAGGCTCAGAGATAGTATACTCACACATTTTATGTTGTTGTTTTGATGTTGCTTACAGGGTTCTATATGGTTGATGATACAGTCTTGGTTTTGTTTGCGACATAATGGCATATGGATAATGCATTTTATGTGATGATTATGTGATTCCAAGATCTAAATTCCATGTTATGAGTGGCATATATTTAGGGTTGTTACTTTTGATATTTTCACCATGATTCATTACCTGGTTACACCTGCACAAGGCACATGATTAGTAATGACATGAAACAAAAGCAATGGAAAGAGACTTATGAAAAAATCCAAGAAAAGGAACTATACTATACTATGCTATACTATGTGCAAATGAAATAAAAAGGAATTAGTGTTAGTCCTAACTAGCGAGGGTCAATAGCTATACGATTTATATTGAGTTATATTGGGCACATTTGATATATGTTATTGTATGGTTTTGGAAATGGTTAATATGGATCAGGGTGGTGCACTTGGCAAGAAATATGTGCAATTTTCAATGCATAGAATTAATTGCATGGTTTTCGCTGGCTGTCGTGTACTACAAAATTGAATGGGGTGAAAGATGGAAGTGACGTGCAGTAAATGTACGTCACTCCATACTTATCCCACTGCGCTATCACCCTAGCATGGTTATTGTTCATTTGGTTTTGTTGTCGTCAAGCTCCGAGATTCAATCTTGGAAGGCACTGCTCAACCAACTTGCCCTTTTTAAAGACATTGGTTACAGGTATGGTTCTTTTCTCCCATCCATGAATTCGCTCTGTGTATGAAACGAACAATGGCTCGGTAATGTGTTGGTTTGTGTTTTCCTGAGATTGGCAACTATGTAAATGCGTGAGTATTTTCTCTGGAATGACTGTGAGGTTATTCGTTTGCAAATGGAAAAATTGATGGTTGAAGTCGGGATTTTGTTGGTTGTTCTGTGTGGTGGAAAATGTGATGGCTCACTGTTGTTTTAAGTAGTTATGAGTATTTTTTTGGAGGGTTTCACTCTATTTAGCCTTGCTGGTCACCTCCTCACAATTAATGGTAACCATATCCAGTTGTATTCGGTTTCTATGGGGTTACTGTGTATGTTTCAACAACCATTTGGTCACTGTATATCTTCCAGAGCCATGTTCGTGGGTTTTTTTATTTGGTCGTGGGCTTAGTTTGTGGTATTGGAATCAACACAGTTGTTTATGGGGTGGCCATTATGCCAAGAAGTATGCTTTAGGGTTGTTGGTACTACCTGGGGTCTGCATTTCCATTGGAATTGTTATAAATTTGTTCGGCTATTGGGAAAAGTGCGAGGGTTATGCCTTTGCGCATTCTTGGTATTGGTTACTTTCCAGTGAGCAATCTTTGTTCCTCTGCATCGTTGCCTACCCTACCTGGTGTTGAAATGTCACACTATTTTACAAACTAAGAGTTATAAAATCTTGTGGTTCCACCATGCTTGTTTCGAAGGTTTCCCACCTACTGTTGATATGGTCGACCTCCAGTCTCCCTATGCTTTGGTGACCGAGGGAACTCTTGATTATTTCCTATGTTCATGATTACATGGCCCGATTTTGATAACCCCAACTAGTAACACTCTTGTTAGGTATCTGGTTGACTGTCATAAATTGGTTGAATGGTTATGACAATGGTTTTGAGTATTGTCTCATCTCTGTTTGATTGGGTTGTTGGAAAGTTGTAATTGGAAATGAGAATTGGTATACAGTCACAACCTCCTTTTGTTGTGACAGTTGAATCGATAACCTAGCTCGTTTTTTTTATTAAATTGATTGATTGAGAGTAAATGGTAATGTACAGTCAGAGGGTTGCCTGTTTTCATTATGCGTTGGTCGTTGTGTTCCTACATTGTGGTATCAATTGAAGTTGGTGGTTGTTGCATGTTTAATTTGTCTCGATCGAGATTATTGCAAGTTGGAAAGTTGATGACTGTGACTTGGTTGTTTACTATGTATGGTTTAGAGAGACATCATGCATCATTTTTTTTTATTGCACCATCAAAGATGAAGCACGAGTGTTATAGTATGGTTTCATTGCAAATTTAATTGTAAATGTTGTCATAGGAATGGAATCGGGCAAGTTTTAAAAGAGTTTGTTCAACTCAGGAAAGACCCGTGTCTATATTTGATTTGGGGAATTACGAATTATGAGCATTAGTTGATATTTTATAGAAATATATGCTGGATAGAGATGAAACAATATGACTGTGTGTTCCTTTGGATTTTTTTATCAAAAAAAAAAAAAGTAAATGAAAAGAAACAAGAATTCTATTAATAGGAAGGTTGAAAGGCATAGTGATTATGAGTAGGATGATACATTGTGTTAATGAAAAAGTTTGAATATTTAAATGTGGGACAATGAACAAGTTTTAACACATAATAATTGTTTAATTGGTGTTGGATCATTTTTATTGAATACATAAAGTTTTTTTTTTTAATGGATTACTTAATTGGTTTTACGAACAATATTCATTCTTTTCCCTACCATTATTTCACTTTCTGCACATTACAACTCCCCTTGCCTTCCCATATTCACTATTCACTCCCTGTTCTTAAAATTTAATTATAGTTAAGATAAATGATGTATTATGACAGTTAAAGGATATCATGGATGAATTATAGTGATATATTCTTTTGATTTACGATACAGTTGATGGTTTGATGTTTGTGAGCAGTAATCATGATCTATTCCCCCTCATTTTAACACTTTCGTTCAACACAATCCCTCACATATCCTAGAACCCTTGTTCACCCCCTTCTCATTGACAAGTATTAAACGATTGTATGGATTGGATTGCATGAGTGTGATATGTTGCTGAGCCAAACTTTGTTTCATATTTAAAAGAGTTGTCATGTATGGTTGTTGAAGAAACTATTTTCTCATCAATAATGCATATAGGAGTGAGATTGTTTAGAAGAGGTAGCCATGGCTAGGGTTACATAGGAAGAGGAAATTGGAACAGGGTCCCTAGAATTCTAAGGTTGTCTATACACTTTGATGCAGACTCGCAAGAGTTAGGCTAGCTATTTCAATCTATATTTTTTAACTGGATTGGGCAAGGAGTGGTCCAACCTAGGCCTGAAATGCCTCCCTTCCAATCTCCACATGTCCTTGGTATTCCAGTGGCTCCTCATGTATCACTGCAACCTGAAGTCCCTGAAAATGATGGATGGCAAGAGATTGTCCACCTGATTGTCTCCCAACATCGTGGCTGGCCTAACTTGTCTCTACCTGCTCCTCAACCTATTAATCAAATTGTTCAAGCTTCCCCTCTCCACTCACCAATATAATCTTCCCATGCAAGTAAAAGGTTAAAAACCGAGGGCCACCATGCTCCTGAAAAAGGAAAAGTCGTTGCTGCCCCTTCCTCACCCTCAAATTACTCTACCAAATCTGTGTCGTCCCGCAAGCATTTGAGAGATGATTGCTCTCATGTGATCAATGATATTAGGCCTAAAGGCTCCACACAGCCTAAGGTGAATTCAGAGAGATCAAACAGTGACAAAAACAAGGGAAAGATTGCCTCCTAGAGTGGAAAATATGGATTTTAAGTGTTTTTATTTTTTTATTGTTTAGAACAGTTGACTTCTAAAATTTTGGACAACACACTATTTTTGGATATATGGGTAATATATTTTTGGAAAAAATTTCAATTATCATTGATATAAATTGTCAAAATATGAAAGTGATGATGGGAGTCACAAGGAGGGATGTTTTGTTTGATTAACTAGTTGTGTTATGATTGTTAAAGAACTAAAGGGAGTCACAAGGGGTCCCACCTACTAGTTATTATTTATTAAAAACCCTTATTATGATTTTATTACTTTTCCCCCTTAACTAAAATGTTGGTTGAGTTTTAGTTAACTTAACTAAAGAAGTAGTTCAACTACTCCAACTAATTCTAAATTGCTTAAAGGTAAAAGGAAAAGGAGGAACAAGAGGAGAATAGAAGGAGAAGCATACTAAGGTTTTCTCTTTGAGTTTTTGTTGAGATAGTTCAGTTTTCATTCATTCTTTAATTCATTGGAAGCCTAATTCTCTTTTATGATAGTAGGGTCCTATTGTAGACAACAAGATTGAGGGCCGAGTTACATCATTCAGACACTTGTTTTTCAAAGGTGTTGATTTATCTTTGTTAGTTTATGTAGACTTGTCTGTTTGTGAATTAAATTTCATGACTGACAAAGGCTATTGTGCAGAGTCGATTGGGCAGTAATCCGTGACAAGATGATCCATCCTTTAAAGTTCAGTTTTTTACTTTCTATCAGAAGTCCTTTTGTATGGTTTTCATTGGGGACATCTAAGTTTGACTTTGGTCCAAACTTCCTCAGGGAATTTTGTAAAGAGAACGATTCTTTTGATAAATTGGAATGAAATAAATGATGTCTTTATGTCTCATTTGTTTTTATTATTGACTTGGTGTTTTTACTTCTGTCACTATATTTATTTCAGCATCTGTTATATTCAGAAAATTACATAAATAATGAATTTTCCAGCAAGATTTCATTTATAAAAATCAGCCTAAGAACTTGTAATCAATACTTGTGAGTTAGGATTCAAATTTTGATGGCTATAAACATAGGGTGATATTCCCGTCTATCTTTCTTTAGCCCAACAAGATCTGAAAAATGCTTGAGTAAGATCATTTCATATCTTTTCCTCAACAACCTTATCTCACACCTGAAACTTTTGTGGCACCCGATGTTGATCATGACATTGATTGTACTTAACATTGGATTTCTACAAAATGTCATGGACCTGTTGGTGGATGTACTGAACCCATTCAATGAACTTGGTTTCTTTGTCGGCCTCAGACTAAACATGTGAAGATTTTTCCTATACGTCGCAAGGGGCAATGCGAAATCAATGGGACCCGGAGGTTGAAATCCCAACCCCACCTAAAAGGGGTTGTGGTCGGTCGAGCTATGAAGAGCTCTGTTATAGTTGTGTTGAACATAGGGAAGAGTCTCATCCCATGTCTGTGGATGCTTGGAGTTGTACATGGGCTAGATATGAATGATGATTCGCTTGCCGACCTTTCTCCGGCCATCAACTTGGGGATGGAAGGAAATGGATTTGGTGAGCTTGGTTTTCAACCGTGACCAAAGGCTCGACCAAAATGTGTTGAGGAACCTCTTTTCCTGATATGAGATGATCGTTTGTGGTATCCCAAAATGTACCCACACCCGTTCAAAGAAGAGCTTGACAGTGGCCTCTACTATGATACTCTTCCTGTAGGTTATTAGAATGGTCATCTTAGAAAATCGATCAACAACCAAAAAAACACAATCATTGTATTGCTTGGTTGAAGGAAGGCTCGATATGTAGTCCATCGAGATGGATTCCTAGGTCTTGTCAGGAGTAGGAAGAGAGTTTTACATGCCTTTCTTCTTAGTGGATGGTTTGGCAATGGTGCATTCAGTACAAGACCTGATATACTTACTAACATCCTGTCAGAGTTTTGGCCAATAAAAATGATTCTGTAGTACTGCCATGGTCTTTTCCACGCCAAAATGTCCTTCCATCCAATTGTAGTGAGCTTCCCAAATCATATTTGCTTTCTCTCTTGAAGGAATAAAAAGGTGGTCGAGATGGCATAACAGTCCATTGTGAAGGTGAAAGTCAATGACGTTCACTCTGGTACCCAACAATTAGTACATGGTAGTAAAGTCAGTATCACTCTTGTAGAGATGGGGCCACTTGAAGGCCTCATGTCCACTTGAGTGGAGCACTGTGGTGAGGGTGAAAAATGGAGCTCGACTAATGGAATAAACGACACGATTGATGCTCCCTATCTTATATTTGATGTTGATATGAAACTGTTGCAAGTATGTGGACCTCTTCTGATAGCGATTGTTCTATAATTTTCCTTATGTCTGTATGAATTGCAGAGACTTGTGATCAGTGTGGATGAATGTATCCTTCCTAAGAATGTAATTCTTCCATTGAGAGTAGGCTTGTGCAATGGAATACATTTATTTTTCATATGTGGGATACTTGCATATGAAATATGTTAGTGTCTCACTATGATATGCCACTGGAGGATTCTATTGAGTGAGAACCACTCCCACAACATAGTCTTAGGAATATGTCTTAATCTTGAAAGGTTGTTGTAGATCACGTAAGGAGAGTACTCGAGATGAGAAAAAGTGATGTTTCAGATTATAGAATGCTTGTTGTTGTGACTTTCCCCACATGAAATTTTCCTTGGCACCACCCTTGGTCACTTGGCTGAGGGCCCATGCAATATGGGAGAATCCCAACACGAACCTATGTTAGAAGTTGGCAAGTCCTAAAAAAGTATGAAGCTCGGTCAGTGTAGTTGGGGTTGGCCAGTCACAAATGACCTGAATCTTGGTCCACATGCACACCATACTCATCAACAATGTAGCATAGTTATTGGACCTTGTTCATACCGAAGGAACATTTTTCCAAGTTAGCATACAACTTGTGTTGTCGCAGAGTGACATGTTGAATATGTTGTAAGTGTTCCATCCAAGCCTTACTGAAGATGAGGATGACATCCAAATATATCACCACAAAATAATTGGTGAAGGGACGCAGTATATCATCCATTAACCTCATGAAAGTTTTTAAAGCATTGCTTAAAACAAAGGGCATGACTAGCGATTCGAAAAGACCTTTGGACTTGAAGGAAATCTTCCATATATCAGTCTATTCTATTGGGACCTGGTGGTAGCAGGACTTTAGATCAATCTTACTGAAGTACTTGGCCCCCTTGAGTTGGTCAAGAAGGTTATCAATTTGGGGACTTGGGTATTGATTTCTTACTGTGATTTTGTTTAGGGCCCTGTAGTCAATACATAGTCACCAGGTCCCATCTTTCTTCTGCATGAGTACAATTGGGCTTTTTCAGGGTGAGGATATGGGTCAGATGTGACCCTTTTGAGGAAACTCTTAGATATGACACTTGATTTCCTCATTTTCCACAAAAGAGAGACGATATAATGGACCATTGGGAAGTGATGCACAGAGGGTTAGATCGATTGAATGCTTGACCTGATAGTGCAATGATGAGAAGATGTCTTTGTACTCTTCCATGACCTTGTCCATCTATTTTTGCTGAGTGGAGAAGCCCTGTGTATAAGCCATGGATGTGGGGGAGACCTTCTATTCACCTTGAGAGTGAATCATGAAGAAGACAAATTTACCGGTCTGGGAAATGACCTTCCTACATTGCTTAGCAGAGATCAAAGAAATGGTGGTAGGAATAGATACCTCTAGTATCTTGTACAATTGTCTAGCCAAAGTAATAATTACACTACGAGGTCTAGACTCATATACAACATGGAATTTTCACAAGTATGGTTGGCCTAAAATAACATCACAAAATTCGAGGGGGAAATATCACACAATACCTCATCCTTGAAGGGCTTGATGCCATAGGGCAGGTGTCATTGTTGGATGACATGGATATCTCTCCCTTGGAGAAGCCACTCATTGGTGTAGGGTTGTAGGTGTGGTGTTTTCGTTAGGTCCAACCTCTTTATTACCTCTGCTGATATTAGGTTCTTTTAACTTTCTCTATTGACAACAAAATGCAACGAAATCCCATTCACCCACATTTGTGAGCGAAAAAGTCACTCACCTTCCTTTGGTTGTTCTAGTTCACTTGGCTGGACCTTTGTGGTAGTGACACTGACACTGGGTTTTGCATCAATGATATACTTATCCTTTTTTGGATTTGATTCAAACTTGGAACCTACCTCTAACTCTTAGGCTTTCAGTTTGGCCACCAATGACTGCTTCAAGCGACATTCATCAGTGTTATGCCAAGAGATTTTATGGAATTCACACCACTTCCCAGTGTCTTTCTTTGTCTTCTCAGTACCCTTCTTTGTTTGTGGATTTGATTGGTTGTTTTGAGGGGGTCCATGCTTGCTCTGTCCTTTTTTCTATGCTTTGGGGTTGCCTTTTCCTTACTTTTGTTGTGAGAAATTCACAGATCCAAACTCCTTCTTCTTCTATTTAAATTTATACTCGATTTTGACAGCATATCGATAAGTCACACCCAGTGAAAAGATGTCTAGAAACTCCATTTCTATTTGGATGTATCTATGCAGCCTATCATGGTACTTGAGCACCAGATGTTGTTCGGAGTATTTGATACCTATCTTGGTGCACAAGGTATGGAAAATATTTGTGATGTTGGGTACTGTCTGGTCCTTTTCCTGTCGCGGGGTGGTCCATCTTGTATATTGGACATTGTAGCTTCCAACATGGTAGTATTGTTCCTTAATAAAATCCCTAAAATAATCCTAAGTGGGTGTGACCAAAACTATTATAGATTCCTCAATGGACCTTTTCTCATAGTAAGTCTCCCATCAATCCTTGACATGGGGGATGGCCTTAAGGAGCGCAAAGGTAATATTTTCTCTATCGGAAAAATTATGGATTGAAAAATACCCTTCTAGCAAATTAAACCATTTATCTATGGAATCCACATCTATTTGACCTTCAAATATAGGAATATTAAAACTCACTTATACCTTGAAGGGGGAGACACCTCAAAAGTGGTTTCTTGATGAAGATGTGTCGCATGTAGGCAGTCGTCGAAGGATTTGTGAAAAATTATCCATCATCTCATTGCTTTTTTTCATGAGGGATTCCTCGAGCAACAATTTAAAAGGATATCCTGCTCCTTTGTCTCTCTTTTCTTCCCCCATGGGAGGTCGACGGGGTTGACGAGGACGATCTTGCAAGGGAACAACTACTTTGAGTCCTAACTCCTTATACCCTGACTGTGTTGGGGACATGCACAGAGAAACAAATAAAGAGAATATCGTTATGATACCACTGATCTAGATTTATAAATGGAACGAAATGAAATACATATGTATAACCAGGAAACACACAAAGATACAATAAAACTTGAATTCTATTAATAAATAGAATATGTTGAAACTATAAAAATGCAGACTGAAACAAACTTGCTTGAATGGTGGCATCTTCTCTCTGAGAAGAGAAGTGACAACTACACTCATTCGCAAGAAGATGAGTACAATGAGGTTCCAAATACCTTTTTAACATAAAATCTAAATGATAAAACCCTAAACATCCAAAACCCTAACCCCGAGAGATGAAATTCGAAAAGGTTTGTGGGCCTCGATGGGGGTAGTTGATATGTCAACTTCTTGAGGGCGTAAATTTTTCATACGATCTCTGTTTGGGGCACTCAATACACCATTGGAAAGGCATGGCCGATGAACACATATTCAATTCAACCTAGATATTTCCTTTGGTTACATGATAAGCACTATCGAGCCAAAAAAACATCGTTTAGGGCCTCAAAATGGCCTCGGAATATTGGGACCCAAAAAACTATAAAAAAACTACCAAAATGGAAAATTGTTCTTTGATCTAGTGGAATAGGTGGGTGGCCACCCATATCCACCTAGATATGAGGATGAAACAAGAGAATAGTTAAAGAGGACATGCCATGATTGAGTAGTTGTAGAAGATAAGATTTATATCTTATCTTATCCTCACATACATGAGTTCATTATTGGTTGAAGTCAGATTATTTCATATAAAATACTATAAAAAAAATTGCATATTAACATGATTTGCAAATATTTATACTTTCATTTTAACTTAGTTATCTTAATTCTATACTAATAATATTCTTACTTCCTCTTTAATTAACTTTTACTAACCACAATATATATAATCTACACAAATTGGTTTGATGTGCTTAAATTCCTTTTTAATGAACCAAAATCAATAACTACCTTGAATAATAATTTATATAATTTTATTCTGTATCGAACAATGATGCTTTTTTTTTTTAATTTTAGAATATCTTTGAAACCCATTAGATCCCAATATAAAACTATACCCTTTTTATGGATATAAAATACTATAAAAATTGTATATTAACATTATTTACTAATTTTTATATTTCTATTTCAATTGAATTGTCTTAATTTTATTGATTTGGAATGAATCATTATATAATTTTTCATCTATCTTGGTACTTTTTGGGAGGAAAAATTAGAGAAATTATCTTGAGGGTCCCAGTTTAGAGATTTGGGGTCTGGAACCTTCCAAAGTGATTTTGAGGCATCAAATGGCATTTTAGGGGGCTAAAACTTTGCAAGCATAGCTTTCAATCCCTTGAAGTTGTTCTACACACTGAGACCTTTCAAAAAATGCAAAAATCCCCTCAATAGGAGCTAGTATGTGGAAGTTATGCCTCCCACAAGTTGACCTATCTTGTTGACCATCATGATACGAGTGGATTCCATGTTATCCCCCATTACTCACACATGTAGGGCTAGTCATGTGTGTAATTTCAAGAATATTATATAAGGTCTAAAACATTATCACTAATTGAGGATTGAGGATGCAAAGACCCTAACCCCAGATGGCTATCGATCTATGTTAAATACTGGGCTGCTAGGAAGAGAGGGGGTTCCATTCTTTAGCATTGTACTTGTTTCATCGTTGAGAAAAGAATATAGGAGTGATATTTTGAGAGCATAACATAGAAGGTAAGATATTTTGTAGCAGTTATTCGAGCCACACTGTCAAATGAAACTCCATAGTGAGCGCCCCTTTCTTTGCACTTGTTTTTCATAACTGAAGAAAAAAGAGCATAGCATAGGCCTCACCTTTTACCTGGGTTTTTTATCATATCGTCCTTCCCTGGATACATATTGTGCTCATTTGTGTGGATGGTGTGTTCATTTGCTTATTCTTTCTTTTTCCTATTACAATCATTTTCATAAATTTGAGCAATAAGCTAGTGCCAATAAATCTAATATCTAAGGAAATAAACCTACATGATAAAATATTTTGGTATAATACAATATATGTTGTGATGAACTATTTTTAGTGAAATATCCATGGAAGTTTATAGACCATTTATACTAATAACTTCTTTGTTTTTTTTTAAAATAAATCTAACTATTTACAATACATTTAATTTTTAATTAACTTTAACTAATTACAATACATATAATTCACCGTAAGTTAGTTTAACATTCTTAAATCCTTTTTAATTAACCAAAATCAATAACCACTTTGAATCCTCTATGAATAATGGTGATTTCTTACAATTCTAGGAGATCTTAGAAACCCATTTGATCTCAATTTTCATAATAAAATAATTGCTAATACTTATAACTAAAGTCGGGGAGGGTGCACCAACTTCAAATCCTTAAGAGTGGTAACTCAAACTTACAATAGTCTAAAATGTGTGCATTATAACAAAATTTTATAACATCAAGTTTTAATAGACACCATTTTTAATTCTATAACATGTTTAAATTGAAATTGGCCACATCATCACCTTGATTTAACAATCTACATAAAATTATCTAGATTAGTTTTAATAACCTCTTTCCTAATGCTCACAACCTCTAGAAGTTCATCTCATAAGTGACTTGTCAGTTTCTAATAAGAAACTCATGACTGTACTCAAAATATCAAAATAAATAAATTAATTAAAAAATACAATGGTTTCATGTGGAGGTGATAGAGGTCTTACACATGTACACCACATATCACAAGCCCATATCATTGCTAGCTAAGATAAAAACCTTAGAGTCAAACTTTGGATTAGTCTTTGATTCAAAGCTATACAAGGGAAAGTGGATCGTTGACATGGAACCAATTCATGGATGTGGGTGAAGGTGACTTTTCTACATTTCATTATTGACAGTGGTAGCCAAAACAACTTGATTTTGGTATAGGTCACTAAGAGATAAAAGTTTCCAACTACACCACACCCCTAGCCATACATCATCGACTCATTGAACTAGGGATGAGATGTATAAAATATTGGATTCTAGTCTAAAGAAGGCATTTTAGAGTGGTTGGTCATGCACTTTGGCTTGACTAAAGATATAATAATGTTCATGAGGATGATGGATGATATTTTGTGGTCATTGAAGAATTATTTTGTGGTTGTATATTTGGATGATATCATCATCTCCAATAAAACTCGAGTAGTACATTTGAAACACATTCAACAAATCTCAGCACCCTTCAACAACATAATTTATATGTTGTTAGCACTCTGTAATTTGCCCAAGGCTGTGGGGACAATCACAGAGGCAACATCAAAACCACTTCGAGTCTTGGATCTAGCCCTCCAAGATTTAGAGAAGGATCTCTCTGTTTGATATAGATTTGGTTGAATAGATATTAGGCTAGCTAATGAGTTCAGAGTTTGGATTTTAGATTTGAGGTGTTTGGCTGAAAGGACTGCTTAGAATCCCATTGGGCTATGGGGTCTGTGACAAGTTTGAAATCAAATGCAGATTTACAAGGTATTTCCACAGGGCAAGTTAATGCAAACGTTGGATCCTTTTAAAGTAAATACGTGTACAACATAAGCAGATGAGATGGCCAATCACAATAACAAAGCATTTAAGAATTTCGTCATTGTAATATCGGAAGAAAACATTAACATTTTAAAATATCGACACAGAGTATCGGAGATAAATTCCGTGCTAGATCTCCTTTTAAAAATCAGAGAATTAAAACATAATAATGATTGAGTAGAATCACATTCGACAAAGAAAGAAGACTTCACCAACTGTCCACACATAGGAATCCTGTGAAAAAGTCACTTTTATTGCTGATGAATTTGAAAAATATTACAGAGTACAGCCTCCCTGGGAGCCAGAATCAAGAACCATTTTACATTGAGATCACATCAATAAATAGGAGAGATCCCCCATCAAGTTTATGAAGTCAGATTCAACTACCTCGGCCAAAAATAACAACAAATCCCCAAATATCCTAAATTGTCCGCCATGAAAGACAGGGCAAATTTCTGCAAAAAAGGGGTCCACTCAGACATTTGTTTCTCTTTAATTCTGACACTTTGGAAAACATGAAGGAGGTTATTGTAGATGAGTGTGTTTTGGAAAAAAACCTCTTTTGGTTTCGCCAAATTCGTCTCCATCTCGCCGAAATAGCTCCCGCAAAATCAGGGCTAAAAGAGAATGAACCAGAAATCCGAAAAATGAGGCTGAAAGATAGCTTAGATTATCCCATATGGTGGCACCTATGAAAAAAATGAGAGAGGTTTTTGTTCTTCATCCTGTTATGGAGAAAAATCTCTCTCTATTTTTCAAAATTCTCTTTATTTTTCTCGGAATCGCCTTCATAAATCGGCTGGTCAAAAATACTGTGAAAGTGGTTTTGTTTTGGC
>ML786196.1:129249-207754 GCA_009831015.1 Picea engelmannii | reverse complement strand
AACTTAGGATAAGTCTAGTTTTAGTTTTTTTTTTTAATTTTTAGTTTTTGTTTTATGTTTAGTTTTTATTTATTATTTTTATTACTTTGTTTTATTTTTAATTTTTGTTTATTTTAATTTTATTTTTTTTTAATATTTTTAAGTTTTGTTTAATATATGTATTTTCTATATTGTTTTATATATATATATATATATATATGTTTTTATATATGTTTTTTAATTAATTTAAATTAAGGGAACACTAACCTAATTACTAACTTAAAGAATTAACTTAATTATTTATTAATTATTTAATTAGTTATTAGCTAGTTTAACCTATTCTAACTATACTAAAATTATTAATTAATCTAATTAATTTATTTGATTGCTAACATTATTAACTTATTGTTCTTTTTATCCTAAGTTTGTTTATTCACAGATGAGTGGTAGGCGAGGAATAGTCAATGGGACAAAAGGCCAAGGGAGTGAGGGCACATAGGTAGATGAAGGATGCAGTAGGGTGATGAAGGATCGGACGAAACAGATGGAGGGGAAAAAGGGGTCAACCGAGCTAGAAGTCTTCATCATGGGGGCAATGCCAAATCAGCAGTCGAAGAATCAAGTTACCTATAATTATAGGACCCCAACATATGCCAATATGAAAAAAAATTCATTTCGCGTGCAAATAATCCAATATATAATATATGTGATGGATTAACATGGTGTGCATGTGGATCTAGCCAAGATCCAAGTCATTCATGATTGGTCAATTCTGAAAAATCTAATAGAGTTTCTTTTTCCTCACCAACTTCTATTGTAGGTTCATGTTGGGGTTCTCTCATATCACTTGGACCTGAAGCCAATTAACTAGGAGTGGGGCCAAGCCAAGCTCATTGGTCTAAGTCATAACAAAAATCATTCTACGATCTGAAACACCATATCTTTTCAACACCAATACTCACTCTACCAGACTTACAACAACCCTTCAACATTAAGGAAAATTATCTAGATTATGTTATTGGTGTAATTCTCACTTAGCATGGACATCCAATGACCTATCACAAGACACTCTCCAATGTAGTTCACAGGGACTCCACCTATGACAAGGACATGTACTCCATTATGCATGTCTATTGGTAATGGAAGAATTGCATACTAAGGAAGGAGATGATCATCCACACTGATCACAAGTACCTTTAGTTCATGAAAATGTAGGGAAATTTACATAATGATCACCAACATATGTTTTCCATGTATCTACAATAGTTTTACATGAACATCAAATACAAGAAGGGTGGCACGAATCACACTACAAATTTCCTTAGTTGACATCTAGTTGCAACACTGACTGCAACTCTCAAGTCTTGTGGACATAAAACCTTTAGGTGGCCCCAATTGTGTAATAATGAACCTAACTTAATGGTTACCATTTAGACACTAGGTGTAGGTAAATCGGTCTCAAACTTTCATCTCCAAGATGAAATTTTAGGCCATCTAGTTCATCTCTGTGTTCCTTCAAGTGAGCATGAGAAGTTGATTTTTGAGGCACATTATAGTCAGGTGGTAGGTCACATTGGCATGGAAACAAAAGTGGAAATGTTCCAAAAATACTTCTATTGACTAAAGCTCCAAAAGGGTGTCAATAGATATATTCAATTGTGCAAGTCCTAAGCCATCACCAAACTTATCATGAAGAACCAGGGGTTGTACACTCCCTTACAAACCCAGATAGACCTTAGGAGTCCATATCCATGGACTACATGTCCAACCTACCTTCAACCAAGCATGGACATAATGTCTTTATGGCTCTAAGAACTCAGGTCAAAGTTCCTAAGGTCAAAGTTTCTAAGTTCAAATTTCTTGAGGTCAAAATTACTAAGGTCAAAGTTCCTAAGGTCATATTTCCTAAGATCAAAGTTCCTAAGGTGATTTTTTTGAGGTGAAATTTCTTGAGGTCAAAGTTCCTTAGGTCATAGTTCCTGAGGTCAAATTTCCTAAGGTCATAGTTCATCAAATTAAATTTACCGAGGTCATAGCTCTTGAAGTCAAAATTCCCGAGGTCAAAGTTTCTAAGGTCATAGTTCCTGAGATCAAAGTTCCTAAGGTCATAGTTCCCAAGGTCAAAGTTCATGAATCAAAGCTCTTGAGGTCATAGTTCCTAAGGTTAAAGCTCCTGAGGTCATAGTTCTTGAGATCAAATTTACTCAGGTCATAGTTCTTGAGGTCAAAGTTCCTCATGTCATATTTTCTGAGATCATAGTTCCAGAGGTCAAATTTCTTGATGTCCTAGTTCCTGAGGTCAAAGTTCCTCAAAAAAGAGTTCTTGAGGTCAATGTTCTTGAGGTCAAATTTCTTGAGTTCAAAGTTCTTGAGGTCAAAGTTCCTGAGGTCAAAGTTCCTGAGGTCAAAGTTCCTGAGGTCAAAGTTCCTAATGTCATAGTTCCTAAGGTCATAGTTCCTAAGGTCATAGTTATTAAGGTCATAGTTCTTAAGGTCAAAGTTCACGAGGTCAAAGTTCTTAAGGTCAAGTTTCCTGAGGTCAAAGTTCCTCAAGTCATAGTTCCTCAAGTCAAAGTTGTCAATGTCATAGTTCTTGAGGTTAAATTTCCTGAGGTCAAAGTTATTGAGGTCAAAGTTACTCAAGTCATAGTTCATTTGGTCAAAGTTTCTGAGGTCAAAGTTCCTAAATTCATAGTTCCTAAGGTCATAATTCATGAAGTCAAAGTTCATAAGGTCATAATTCCTGAGTTCAAAATTCTAAAGGTTAAAGTTCTTGAGATCATATTTCTTGAGGTCATAGTTCCAAAGGTAAAAGTTCCTCATGTCAAAGTTCTTAAGGTCATAATTCTCAAGGTCAAATTTCTTGAGGTCAAAGTTCCTCAGGTCATAGTTCTTGAGGTCAAAGTTCCTGACGTCATATTTCCTGAGGTCAAAGTTCCCGAGGTCATATTTTTATATGTCAAATTTCCTGAGGTAAAAGTTCCTAAGTTCATAGTTATTGCAGTCAAAGTTCTCTAGGTCATAGTTCCATAGTTTAAATTTCCTGAGGTCATAGTTATTAAGGTCAAATTTCCTAAAGTCATAACTCCTGAGATCATAGTTCTTTAGGTTGAATTTCTTGAGGTCATATTTCTTAAGGTCAAAGTTCTCGATGTCATAAATACTGAGGTCAAAGTTCCCGAGGTCATAGTTCATGAGGCAAAAGTTCCTAAGTTCATAGTTCTTGATGTCAAAGTTACTAAGGTAAAAGTTCTTGAGGTCATACTTATTGAAGTCAAAGTTCCTCATGTCATAGTTCCCAAGGTCAAATTTCCTGAGGTCAAAGTTCCTTAGGTCAAAGTTCTTGAGTTCATAGTTCTTGAGGTCAAAATTCCTTGGGTCGAAGTTCCTAAGGTCAAAATTACTTAGGTCATATTTCCACAGGTCAAAGTTCCTTAGGTCAAAGTTATTGAGGTCATACTTTTTTAGGTCAAAGTTCTTGTAGCTTATTCTAAATAATATCTCATGCCTTTGATTTTTCCATTCATACGAAGACTCTTCCAAGTTTTTTTCAAAGGACTAAATGCTTCTCCAAGTAACATATCCATTTACTATAGGATTAATGTATTCTTATATTTTCCTAGGTGTTAGGTTATAAATATGAACTAGCACATATATTTCCATGATATTCTTAATAAAATCATTATAATGCGCCTCTTAATATGGAACTAAGGGTTTAAATACTCTAGTACCATCAACTTCAAAAGTCATGACTTCTTTCTTCAAATATATTACATCATAGTTATCAAATTTCCACTCAATCCCCAATAATGTTTGATATGGGTCCTTCTCATCGAAAAGTTCTATAACTTAAATATTTGCAATTGTTTTTACAACAACTAAGTTAACTTCTACATATTCTAACCTTCCAATGGGAAAAATCCTATATTTATTTTCCATCCGCAACTATACAGGTGAATAGACTAACTTTGGTTTTCCCATTTCTTCCCATGGCTTCTTAGGAAAAATGTTCACATTAGATCCAAGATCTAACATCACATCCTTAATATTGTATCCATCCATATGAGCATCTAATAAAAAATATTTTCTATTTCTCCTTCTTCTTTCCTTCACCCAATCTGTGTGCCTTTTAAGAATATTATCTACAAAATGACTATCCTCCTCTTCCTCAACTCCTATAAAATTCTTCAGTACATTCTAAAACTTTCCAGTTCACTACTTATTATATAAAATGTCAAAAAATAATTAAAGCCAAATATGGATAAATTTCCTAAAATTATCTTAGGAACCTCCTCCTAGTATTGTTTTGCAACTCAAGGTATGCTATGTTGATCATGAGACTCATTATTTCTATCTTTCCACATCTTTAGGAGAAGTATGGACAAACATGTTGCAAAACATTTCATCAAGATATTGGAAAAATGAATTTTGTTATATAGGGTCAAATTTTGGTGCTCCTATCCAGGATTTCTAAATCTTTGGAGGTCCAGCATAATTCACATCTACTCTAGTCCAATTCCCTCCTCTAATGACAATGTTGATGGTAGGTTTGGCTTCTCCATCAATCGGTTTAGGTTCTAATTTTACTAAGTTTGTATCTCTTTGTCTCATCCTAGCTTCCCATATCTCAATCAAATATAGACATTATTCTGTAGAATGGGTGTTGCTTATACAATCAGAACATCAAGGGAATTTAGGAAGAGGACCATCTCGAGCAATGTGTCCCGCCCCATCATAGTTATAGCATCTGATTAGTCCAATTATTCCACTAGTCCTACCTACTATGTATTCATCGCCTCCTTTAAATCTTCCACAACCTCCTCCACCCTATGGTTGTGAATTGTCAGATACCTTAAAAAAAGTTATGTATAATATGTCATCTAGATCATATAAATCCCAACATTTTCCCATAATGTGAGTGGAATTTATATATAATTCATAGCATATTATATTAGGAACAAATGAATACTTTTTCAAAATAGGGAAGTGTCTTGGAGGATGACCATGTGTCCTACAAATCTTACAATACTCCCTATTATGTGAACTTTGGACATGATGTGGATCATGTACAGTGTAGTATTATGAAAATGAATAGTTGAAGTGAATTGTGCAACTCCATACATAGGTCTTCCTAGAAATCATTGCATAGGGGGGTGTTGGAGCCACCTTTTATAAGTTGTTGAAGTATAATTCTTGCAATCATAAGTTTAACCCGACATGTGAAATGGCGATAGACGTTATAGTCCCAAGTCACTACCTTTTAATCGTTAAACGAGATTTTCACCGTTATATACCTCAGGCTATCGCACCTCGGGAGTTACAAGTCACACGGTTTCCAAGCCCCGATGCGCGAAGTCGGGAAACGACCTTGAAAGATTACCCAAGTTAGCACTGAGAGTAAAGTTCCTTAAACCCTAGTTAAGTACTGTCAGGGTTTCGCGTCTCGGCGATCGCTCACCCCAAAAAATTTACCTTCATAACTCCAATAGGCGAGGTCGTGAGACAGTTTCAAAAGTCACCTGGGTGAGTGTCAGGGGTAAATCGTTTTAAACCATAGTTAAACACTGTCGGGGTTTCGTGACTCGGCATTCGCTCTTCCAAGAAACTCTACCTTCGTAGCCCCGAGTCGCGAAGTCACGATTTTAATTAAGCACGTATTAATTAAACATTTAATCTGGATTACGTTTTTGTTTAGCTAGATCACATCATCACGATCTCGGGTTTTAGGGGTTTGAAAGGTATGAGTGAAATCTCCCGATACAGCGAACGTCGAAAAGGGTGATTAAAGATTAAAGAAAACCTAATTAAAGGAGCTAATCCAGATTAATCAGTGCATTAATGAAAATCTTAACACGCACTATCTACGGGGTAAATTTAAATGTTTTTTGCGCTAATTTGTGTCACGATCCGTAAAAAATTTATGGCATTTATTTGAAATACGGTGAAGTGACAGGTAAGAATATGGCTTTTTACTACTAAATCTTTCTTTAAAACGATTTGACCGTTCTTTTCGCAAGGACACCGGGGTTTTAAATGGTTAAGATAAAGATTTCTTTCTTTCATTATTTCAAATTTCATTTTTGTTTTGTGCAAATAAGCTTTTTCATCAAGCTAACTTCTGTCTGCATCTACATTTTTACTACAGGAGAGCTAGCTACATAATCCTCTATCATGGCTCCATGAAAAGAATCCAAGGCGATTTCTGAGAGTTCATGTCAGAGCACAGATATTGTTTCTGATACTTCACCCTGAAGTATTGACACTATCAGAACTTGGTCATACGTCAACAATGTTCTTCAATCCGAATTGGTGGACTGTTCAGATGATTCTAGTGACAACGAGAAAGATGATTTGGCCACCAAATACAAAATCATCATTCAAGAGGAGATGCATAAGATAGCGGCAAGGCCACGGCTCCTTCCCTATTATGATATGATCTGATGGGTGCTAGACCATGTGGATATCCCGACCAGGACTATTATCAACGAGCAGAAGGTGGCGATTGGGACCTTTAGACCAGAACATTTGCAGGTGATGTACCAACTATCACCCACACCAAACTTCACATACAATGCCAAGTTTCTAGAAGGTTTTAAGCGGAAGGAATGCGAGCAATACGACATAAACTTGTCTGATTTGATCAAGGATTGGGTCTCGCACCCCACAAAATTTAGGGCAGATGGTAACGAAGTTTATTCAATCTCTTCCTTAGAACCACAATTCAGGTACATAGCAATGATGACCTGTAGGTTGTATGGGAGGGAGGACATCGCACACTTTTTCCTCCCGTGGGTTCCTCTAATGCACATAGTCGCTGAAGGTTTTTCATTAGACTGGGCCAAACTATTGTCAGACAGTCTAACCAGCCATATTATCGAGTATCGAGCGTAGAAGACGAATGGGAAGGCCGCTTCATTTTTTATGTCCACCTACATTATGGACGTTGTTTGCTTCATGATGCCTTTCCCTCTAATGAGCTGGAGCTGGACTCCATCAAATGCTGAGCCTATCCATGTCTATCATTCAAAACTTTGGGAGGATAAGGCTACATAATTTATATATGAGATCTTCAATTGGGTAATGGTACCGATGCATGTCTCCATCTGGACCTTTTTTGGTCGATTGTAACAGAGACTTTCTGCTTTTGAAAATTAATACAAAGCGATCCAAAGATTCTTGATTCCATCAAGACTATGTTATGAGTTTGTTTCTTCTGTTATTTCATATTCAATTTCATTTCACATATATATGTCTGATGAATGTTTCACTGCAATTTAGTAAAACCTCTACTGTGGTGATCAATTTTTAGTCATCTATATCGTTTACAGTTTTTCCTCTGTTTCGGCTATCAGCAGGTACAAGACCTGTGAACTCTTTAGATCTTCATATTTTATGCTTCATTAGATTTTTTCTCATCTTTTTCTTCTTCTATTTATAGGGCGAGATTCTCCCTTGATAGGAGCCTCGTATTATATACAACTTAATGTTTTTCTCACATTTCACACACAATTTATTTAAAAGATAACTCAGTTATGGGAAAGGGCCTTTGGTTTGCATTCTATCTTTATTATTGGATTCAAAAGTTCTCTCTTATATGATCAAAAATTTGAGGCAGCATCCTAAACTTTGAACTCTCCTTTAATTTTTCTGTTCCTCTATGATTGTCCCCGTTGCAAGACAACCTAATATTGAACATGGCTTGTTGGACCAAACCAATATTGCTTTGAACCTTTTCAATACCATACTTAAAACAACCATCACCCGGGTATAATTCAAATGTTCTTGGGCCACAATTGAACAGGATATAAGCATCCAGGAACAGTTGGAAGCGAGACAACAACAACCTGGAAATCAGCTGTAGCTTCCTTCCCCGAAGGTTGATTCTTCCCCTTTTTATTTTTCACACCACTTTTGGATGCCTAGACCTTGTACTTTCTAATCCTTAAGTACAGACTCTAGAACAACATATTTCTGACACCGTTGCCGGGGACGAAGTTACGAAACCTTTTCCCTAGGAAGAACGACATTTTTGCAAGTTTCTCCCTTTGATAGTGAACAAAGAGTGAACACCTTCTAAAGGATTTTATTATATTTCACTTGGTGACTCCAAATTTAAATAAGCTGGCATCCGGTCGAAGGAACACAAGATAAAACCTGAATGGTAAACAGACCACGCCCGTTTTTGATGCCAAAAAATTACTGAAAACAAGAGGTCCCCTTAAGCCAACCACTGCAGTCTACCAGCTTAAGTATCCATAACCCAAGACCAAGTGTTCTTTTGAACCTTCAACTTCTCACAGTTCCCCTCCCGAAACCATCAATCCAACCTTAACTCTCTCTGAGGATAAAAGTGAAATCCATCCGACAACCTCTGGCATACACAAAGGTAAAAATCCCACAGTGAATTTATTAACGATCAATATCCCGCCAACTCTTCAGTTAAATTTCACAACCTTACCAAGTCTCGAAGAGTATACCATATACTCAGATTCCACACCCGCGGGTTCCCCTGATTACATCTCTTGCAAATCCAAGGAGCCAAGTCCTCGCATCTCTTTTCACCCATCTCTGGTTTTCTTGTCTCTCGAAGAAGCTAGAAATTCTCTTTTAGTCTTCTAGAACCCTCTATATAACACACCTTTTTCCTATCCAATAGTACCGATGGCGACCGCCGGAGGGGGAGGTGGAGGGGCTCCAAGAGAGGAGTGGGGGGCCAAGGGCCTCCCCTACCTCCCAGAGTTTTTTCTAAAGTAGCTGCGAGATATGCACCTTTGGTCCTGCCCGTCCCTCTCCACGACCTTCCTGAAAACTACATAAAAAACTTACCTAAATTTTTAGGGGAAGGGGACTTGACCGCAGCCGAACATATAAACTTCTTTGATCAGTTCGTCGATATCCTAGGTCTCGAACATGAAGACATATATTCGAGGTTGTTCGTTCAAAATTTCGAAGGACAGGTACGAACCTGGCTTCGAAGTCTACCCGCAAGATCTATATTATCCTATGATGCCCTAGAAGACTCCTTTCTTTGACAATGGGGTGAAAGGAAAGACCATTTGTATTATTTGACAGAGTTCGACTCTTTAAAGAAAAAGACTTCAGAAACTGTTATGGAATTCATTCAAAGATTTAACAAGTTATATAATAAGATCCCGATCGAAGTTAAACCATCCCAACCTACAGCCAAGGTAACCTTTGCGGGAGCCTTCGAACCCGATTTCGCACTTCTTTTGAGAGAAAGTAGGGGGGATACCCTAACCCGAATGCAGGATGATGCCGTGGAAACCGAATCCAACATGATGGCTTCTGGCAAATTGAAAACAAAAGTAGAAACGGGGAACTGAGAAACCAAACATTTTAGGGAACAAGCGGGACCCTCAGGGTCTAATAGATCCTCAGATGACAAAATGGATGATATGGCTAGGATAATTAAAGAGTTATCTAATAAGATTTCTAGAATGGAGATAGATCAATCCAAGGCCAATCCTTTCGTTAAAAGGGAATTCATAAGAAACCCTAATCCTCAAAATCAACAAAGATGGATAAAAAATGAAGATCAAAAAATTCAAACACCTTTAAAAAATGAAAATTTTATAGGAGGAAACAACCTGCAAGATTTCGAAGATTTGGATGAAGATGTGACAAATTTGGGTGACGACTGCACATAGCCTTACTTAACTAAAGAAGATTACAAGAAGTCCTTGAACACTCAACAACCGTCAAATAAAGATGAAGACATAAACAACACCGATGTTTCTATCTATCAAGAAATAATTGATTCTATAATGGCTGAGGTCCAACCTAGGTATAACCTGAGGTCTAAAAACAAACCTGTGTTGACTCCTCAACCCAAGAAAATTCTCCCTAGAGGTGAAGTATACGAGACCGCCCCAAAAGAGACCGAGACATCTAATAGCAAAATGAAAGGGGAAGACTCGCTAGATCCCAAAGTAAAGGAGGTTGAGACCCAAACAAAGGAAACCAAGACAACTGAAACACATACACCGATAGATAAAATCATAGGTGATAAATCAACACAAACAAATAAATTAGAAAAGAAGGAGTCTGAGGTTTCAACCAAAGAAACAGACAAAGGTAGTGGAGGGTTCAACCTCAAAAATGAGATAAATAAGATAAAAATACCAATCCCTCTGGTGGAATTATCAAAGAATCCTGTATATCGAAAGAAAAAGACCAAAGTGATAGGTTTTTTGGATCTAGAACGTCACTCTGACGTGATAAACTTGGAAGATGATAATCCCAATATCACTTTTGGTCCACATTTCGAGGGTGCCAGAGGCATCGTCACTCCTTTCTATATCACCCTAAATGTGCATGATCGACTGCTACATAACTACATGCTAGACTCTGGGGCCTCACATAATGTGATGCCCAAAACTATTATGGATAGACTAGGCCGTGAGATCACCAAGCCTTATGGGGATCTCTACTCTTTTGATTCAAGAAGAGTTAAGTGCATGGGTATGATAAAAGATTTAGTAGTCACTCTTTCACACGTCCCGGTGAAAAGCATCTTGATGGATGTAGTTATTGCCAATATACCCCTGAAGTATGGCTTACTGCTATCTAGGTCATGGGGAGCCAAAATTGGTGGGTCTCTTCAACTAGACATGACCTACGCCACGATTCCTGTGTTTGGTGGACAACTTACTCGGATATATAGGGAAACAAGTCTAGCCTACACAGTGAGCGACCCTCCGAATCCTAACAATTATCCTGTTTATATTGCCGATCAAGATCTAGGAAATTGTATTATGTCTTTTGATGATGATGTAAATAGCTGTGCAGAAGAGAATTACTTAGATAATAATGAATCAGGAAAGGTATATGAAAATATGCATAGCACTGGGATTTGGAAAATGTATTTTTATGGTGCTCTGTCATGTGAAGGAGCAGGTGCAGGAGTACTTTTTGTGGCACCTGAAAATGAGTTTGTTGTCCCTTTCTCTTATAGGCTTCAGTGGGATATAGACTACACCAATAACATATGTGAGTATGAAGCTTTAGTCTTAGGGTTGGAAGCTGCCAGGAAGTTGAACATAAAGAACCTGGAAGTTTACGGAGACACAGAGTTGATAGTGAAACAGATAAATCGGCAATACCAGGCCAAACACCCAAGATTGAGATCTTACAGAAATTACACCTGGGATCTTATGGAAAATTTATTTTCATCGGTAAAGGTTCATTTCATCCCACAGGTCGAAAACCAGCAAGCCGATTCACTGGCCAAAGCGGCTTCAAATTTTGTACGCCCCACCGCTTTCAAATTAAAGTACCACATATAGGTAAGGCACAGACCATCCATACCAAACAACATACAACACTCGCAGGTTTTCGAGGATGATGAACAGATCAGAAAGTTCCTGGAAATGGTGGATGATTTCTCCGAAACCCACATTGACCAGGAGGACCAAAATGATCATACCTAGATTATGCAAGAGGGAGAGGAGCCTCAAGAGTTCCGAGAAAAAATTGCTAACCATTGCATGTTGGTTTTAAAGAACAATCAGATTTCGAAGGGACTAATCCCCCTGGAGAGACTGTTCGATCAGAATGATATGCCCTTAAAATCCACTCTGCAACCCCAACCAGAAGAGGTTGAAGACTGCGACGTAGGGACCAAAGAGGAGCCTAAGATGGTAAAAATATCAAAGTACCTTCCTCCTGAGGTAAAAAGCAAGTATAAAGACTTACTCGGGTGGTATAAAGACATTTTCACTTGGTCTTATGAAGAACTAAGAACCTATGACACCATTGTGATCGAACACAAGATACCCCTGAAGCCCGATGTCAAACCCTTTAGACAAAAACTTAGACAAATCAACCCTATCTTATTGCCCGTGGTCGAAAGGGAAGTTAAAAATCTCTTGGACGCAAAAATAATCGTACCACTGAGATACTTCGATTGGGTAGCAAACCTGGTCCCAGTTAGAAAGAAGAGCGGGGAGATTAGACTGTGTGTTGATTTTAGAAATCTAAATAAGTCCCCCCTCAAAGACAACTACCCTCTACCCAAAATGGATCATGTATTAGAAAAGGTAGTTGGGGAAAATAGGATGTCGATGATCAACGGGTTCTCTGGGTACAATCAAATTGCCGTAAATGAATATGATAAAGAAAAAACAGCCTTCACTACCCCTTGGGGTACATTCATGTATGATAAGATGCCTTTTGGTCTAATGAATGTAGGTGCCACCTTCCAACGTGCTATGGATATCGCTTTCATCGACGAAAGAGACAAGTTCGTGGTTTGAAAAATACATTAGGTTTGAAAAATGCTGCAGGTTTGGTTTGTCTTTAAACCCCAAAAAGTCTCACTTTTCCATGCAAGAAGGTAAACTCTTGGGCCATATTGTGTCTCGAGACGAAATTAAAATTGATCCTAGCAGGGTTGAAGCTATAGACACTATAAATATTCCTAGAAATGTAAAAGAAATTCAGTCATTCTTTGGAAAAATAATTTTTTTGAGGAGATTTATCCCAAACTTTGCTGAAATTGTGAAATTGATCACAGATCTGCTAAAGAAGAACAACGAAGTGAAATGGATAGCAGAAGCCAAAGCATCGTTTGCATGCATCAAGAAGGTTATAAGCGAGGCACCTATACTGGCAAGCCCTGATTATCTAAAGGATTTTCTTATTTTCTCGTTCGCCTCCGAACACACACTTTCCGCGATACTCCTCCAAAAAAATGAAGAAGGTTTCGAGCAACCGATAGCCTCTTTTAGCAAAAATCTCAGAGACGCTGAACTTAGATACAATATAATGGAAAAACAAGCATATGCTATGGTGAAGGCATTAAAGGATTTCAGAACTTACATGTTGCATTCCAAGGTAATCCCGTATGTACCCATCAGCTCCGTAAAAGAAATTTTGGTTCAGTCCGATAGTGATGGAAAAAGGGGACGGTGGCTCGCTAAAATTCAAGAATTTGATCTGGAGATAAAACCGGCGAGACTAGTAAAGGGACAAGGTTTTTCTAAACTCTTAGCTGAATCAAATTTCAGAGCCCTCAGTATAAATGGCCTACAGGGATGTGAAGAGGGTGTGGACATGAACGAGCTCGATGAGAAAACAAGTGCAATTAGAATCGAAGAGAAGTTTGCCTCATCAGATTGGTACAAAAACATAGTGTCCTACCTGCTGACCTTGAAATGCCCAAGTGACTTATCATCATCCAAAGCCAGGACACTAAAACTACATGCGGTCAAGTACTGTATATATGAAAGTCAATTGTATTGGAAGGACCCACTCAACTTCCTGTTTGGTTTGTTTGGTTGAATCAGAAACAGAGAAGGTCATAAGCGAATTTCATGAAGGAGTGTGTGGGGGACATCACGCTTGGAGGGCGACAACTTATAAGATCCTAAGAGCAGGGTATTATTGGCCAAAAATTTTCTCAGACGTCAATGCCAAAGTCATAACCGGTAACCCTTGCCAATTGGTCGTAGGCAAGCATAAACTCCCAGCACTACCATTGGTTCCGGTCAAGATGGAAGCCCCTTTTCAGCAATGGGGACTAGATTTTATAGGCGAAATTAACCCCCATTCTAGTGCTCAACACAAATGGATCCTGACTTCCACATATTACTTCACTAAATGGGTGGACGCTATTCCAACCAGAAGGGAAACAAATTTGGTGGTAATAGATTTCCTAGAAGAGAATATTTTGTCTAGATTTGGCTGCCCCTGAAAGATAGTCACGGATAACACCCAGGATTTTGAATCTATGGCTATGATCATTTTTTGCCAAAAATAAAATATCGTGCTCAACCATTCCATGACATATTAACCCTAAGGAAATGGACTGGCCAAGTCTTCAAACAAGAGTCTGATCAATGTAATTAAGAAAGTGTTGAACGAGAATAAAAAATCTTGGCATGTGCATTTGAAATACGCTTTATGGGCGAATCAGATAGGCACGAAAAAATCTATCGACACTTCTCCTTTCCAAATGGTGTATGGGACCGGCATGGTATTACCCATAAACCTAGCGCTTCCCGTAATGAAACTTTGGAAAGATGAGAAAGAAGAACCAAATCATGTCACAAGAAGGATAAACCAGTTGATTGAAGTACAACAACACAGGGTCGAAGTAGACAAAAGGTTGCAAAAGTACCAAGATGACATGAAAACTTTATTCGATCGTAAGACCAAAGACATAGAGTTTCTCCACAGTGATTTGGTTTTGAAATGGGATGCTAGGAAGGAAGACTCGGCAAAACACGGTAAATTTGATCATATTTGGTACGGACCATTCAAAGTCCCAGCTCCTGAGGGAAAAAATTCGTTTCTATTATAAAATCTGGACGGTAAAATCCTCAATGCCCCTGTCAATGGGCGTTATTTAAAACACTATATGCAATAATTGGTTCTCAAAAATTTCCATTGTATATACCGGTTTGTGTTTTCTTTCTATTTCATAATTTCTTTTGGGTAAGTTTACTTTCACCTCTAATTAATTAGGTCAGTGATTTTTGTAGAAGTAGAGATACAAAATTTTCAATGCATTCAACTCTTGTAAAAAGCACTCTTCGTGTTTACAAGATTCCGGATTGCAGCCCAAATGAGTGAAAGGAGCAAACATAAAGTCATATATTGGAGATGAAATTCGCCGAAAACAGGTGATAGAATTTTTTTTCCGTTATTTTAAAAGAAAACGAAATGGTAAGGCAAAGGTACGAATTCCTGAGAGTTTTTTTTTTTTTTTTAACGAAGGTCTCTAAAGCGCCATGAAGGTCTCATAATTATGATTTTTTTGCTTGACTGGTTATTAAAAGAACAACTCCTTACTCTGGGTCCTAAGAGTTTCACCTAGATAAATATAGGAGGTAATTAAGATAAGCAGAGAAAGTAAAGCGTCTCCGGAAAAGGGTCCCAAAGTCGGTTTTAATACATGATCCCTGTGTTTCGAATCCCAGATCTCTCGCCGTCACCCCTTTTTTGCCCGCAGACTTACCTTATTAAAAAACCAAGCATCTTTCCGGGTTCCATACATAGGGAGAAGAGATTACGTTTTAGATTTGGAAGCTGTAAAGCAGATTTTAGAAAGTAAGCCAGTCTTTGCAACCCCTCAGTCTCTTACTAAACAAAGTTATGTGTAGGTTGATCCTGAATCTTCTAGGTTTTTTAACAGTTTTTGAAGGATTGAGGCTTGTTCGAAGGAAGGACCCTGGAAGTAATCTTTCCCACTTTCCCTTTGGGCTAAGGTGTTTTGAAAGTTAAGGGAAGGTTGGTACCGAGTAATCAAAGCAAGTTGACATACCTCCACTGCAAATATTACACATATATAATCCCTCATACAAACTGATTGCCCTCACTTCGTGTTCTAAAAAGTAAATTATAAGATAGATGGTGAAAGGAAATTCATATTTGATTGCCCCCATCTATTCCAAGGAGACGATGAAAGGAAATTCATAAATGATTGCCCTCGTCTCAACATTTAAATGCATAATTATATTTCAAAGTGGTGAAAGGAAATTCAGTAAAAAAGGGATAGATAACTTCACCGGGGTACTGAACAGGCTCGCTGGCAGTGAAGCAATATCTGAGATATCTATAAGGCTATCATACATGAATCTCACTCTACTTTGGTAGCCAATTTTTTCGAAACCGGATCTGCATCCTAAGTTCAGACAGGGCTCCTCGATTAAAAACATGTAATAAATTTAGTTTGAAGCAAGCCAAAAGCCACAAGATTTGTTGGATTTCCTAGGACTGTTTTGATTATCTTAAGGCAGACCTGAATTCAGTAACGAGAAGGAGAAGGTTATGAAAGGGGCTGCAGCTGAGTCCATAATGCAATTGAGTTTTGAAAAAGCTTTTCAGAAGTAAAGATGAAGTCTCTTCTTCCCTCTGTATCCCCTTCATAAAACAAGTTTCGCAGAAATGAAAGCCATGACTCCATTTACCCAATACAGGCATGTGGTCTACTGTTCTTCCTATCTCACAGAAAGATGAGATCCATAGTTGGAGCCTATGTTGGAGCCACCTTTTATAAGTGGTTGAAGTGTAATTCTTGCAATCATAAGTTTAACCCGACATGCAAAATGGTGATAGCCGTTATAGTCCCAAGTCACCGCCTTTTAATTGTTAAGCGAGATTTTCACCTTTATATACCTCGGGCTATCGCACCTCAAGAGTTACAAGTCACATAGTTTCCAAGCCCCGATGCGCGAAGTCACTAAACAACCTTGAAATCTTACCCAGGTTAGCACCTAGAGTAAATTTCCTTAAACCCTAGTTAAGTACTGTCGGGGTTTCACGTCTCGGCGATCTCTCACCCCAAAAAAATTACCGTCATAACTCCGATAGGTGAGGTCACGAGATAGTTTCAAAAGTCACCCGGGTGAGTGTCAGGGGTAAATCATTTTAAACCATAGTTAAACATTGTCGGGGTTTTGCGACTTGGCATTCTCTCTTCCAAGAAACTCTACCTTCATAGCCCCGAGTCGTGAAGTCGTGATTTTAATTAAGCACGTATTAATTAAACATTTAATCTGGATTACATTTTTGTTTAGCTAGATCACATCATCGCAATCTCAGGTTTTAGGGATTCGAAAGGTATGAGTGAAATCTCCCGATATGACGAATGCCGAAAAAGGTGATTAAATATTAAATAAAACCTAATTAAAGGAGCTAAGCCAGATTAATCAGTGCATTAATGCAAATCTTAACACGCACTGTCTACGGGGTAAATTTAAATGTTTTTTGCACTAATTTGTGTCACGACTCGTAAAAAATTTATGGCATTTATTTGAAATACGATGAAGTGACAAGTAAGGATATGGATTTTTACTGCTAAATCTTTCTTTAAAACGATTTGACCGTTCTGTTCACAAGGACACCGGGGTTTTAAATGGTTAAGATAAAGAGTTCTTTATTTCATTATTTCAAAGTTCATTTTTGTTTTGCGCAAAGAAGCTTTTTCATCAAGCTAACTTCTGCGTGCATCTACATTTTTACTACAGGAGAGCTAGCTACAGAATCCTCTATCATGGCTCCACGAAAAGTATCCAAGGTGATTGCTGAGAGTTCAGGTTAGGGCACAGATACTGTTTCCAATAATTCACCCCGAAGTATTGACACTGTCAGAACTTGGTCATACATCTCTGATGTTCTTCAATCCGAATTGGTGGACTATTCAGATGATTCCAGCAACAACGAGAAAGATGATTTGGCCACCAAATACAAAATCGTCGTTCAAGCGGAGATGCACAAGATAGCGGCAAGACCACGACTCCTTCCCTATTATGATATGATCCGATGGGCACTAGACCATGTGGATATCTCGACTAGGACTATTATCAGCGAGCAGAAGGTGGTGATAGGGACCTTTAGACCAGAAAATTTGCAGGTGATGTACCAACTGTCACCCACACCAAACTTCACATACAATGCCTAGTTTCTGGAAGGTTTTAAGCTGAAGGAATGCGAGCAATACGACAGAAACTTGTCTGATTTGATCAAGGATTAGGTCTCACACCCCACAAAATTTAAGGCAGATGGTAACAGAGTTTATTCAATCTCTTCCTTAGAACCACAATTCAGGTACATAGAAATGATGACCTGTAGGTTATATGGGAGGGAGGACACCGCACACTTTTTCCTCCCATGGGTTCCTCTGATGCACACAGTCGCCAAAGGTTTTTCCTTAGATTGGGCCAAACTGTTGTCAGACAGTCTAACCAGTTGGATTACCGAGTATCGAGCTCAGAAGGCAAATGGGAAGGCCGCGTCATTCATCATGGACGTCGTTTGCTTCATGATGCCTTTCCCTCTAATGAGCTGGAGCTGGACTCCATCAGATGTTGATCCTATCCATGTCTATCATTCAAAACTTTGGGAGGATAAGGCTACAGAATTTATATATGAGATTTTCAATTGGGTAATGGTACCGATGCATGTCTCCATCTTCGGTAACCCACCACCCAGGATTTTAGATAACATCGCCACCAATTTGAATAGTGTGGTTGACTGGTACGTAGAGGTGGAATTTTCATATATCAGGTTTTTCAACTCCTCTGTTCCCCCATATGCTCTACCACTGTTTGTGTCGGATAGGCTAGTTTGTCGCGGAATCGCCAGAAAAACTGTGATCGGTGGCATAAGCAAAGAGCTCAAAGGCTTCTTGAAGAAGGTATGGCTTCCCTTCCCCATTCATTTCAATACCTATTCTTTATTAGACTTTGGACATGCCAAAGTCAAGGCTGCGGCCTTGGAGGATTTTAAATTAGTCAATATTGAGTTTGAGAAACACGACCCGCACAAGGTCGTGGGAAATCACATGGAAAATTATGGTCTAAAAAGATTCGAACATGAGCATTCGCCTCATGATGATATCTTCCAAGGTGCAAGATCTTATGCCAAGGTCTTAGGATGGATTCAAGCCCTATCGCCCAAGGAGAGGGCCGATTTTTTCAAATTTCAGGAACACCGGCGGAGCTGTCTTCCCCCAGTCTTATAGGGTAAGAACCCCTCGATGTCAGATATACAACAAATGGAAGCCAAGGGCTCCAAAAATTCAGGACCCGACCAAGAGGAAAACCAAGAAAAGAAAAAGCAAATCGGGGGTCCAAAATAGGAAGCCGAGATCTCCAGTCCTCCAAGCAAGCCAACCTTGGTTGTTACCCCGGGGAAATAATCCAAGAAAATCGGTAGTCCCATCGTTTCCGTCACTCCCCTACAGTCCACGAAGGGAATCCCCGATGAGGGATGGATTTTCGGTGAGGAACTGACACCCATTACTATAGAAGAGTTGCCTCTGAATGAGTTTTTATTCGATAAGAAGAGAAAGGCCGTTGTGAAGCAAGAGCTTTACTGAGAAGTAGGCACGGTAGCCAAAAAATTCAAAATCTTAGCTGATGGAAAAGCCATGAAAAAAGAAGAATTTGCAACTTAGATAGCAGGGACATTGGGGGCTTTTGCTACAGCCAACCAATATTCTGTCGGGTCCTTGAAAGAACAGTTGAAGCAGAAAAAATGCTTGATCAAAACTTTGGAGGCTAAGATGGCTACAATAGAGGCAGCTGCCAGAGATTAGGCGAACACAAGTATAGAGCAAGCTAGAGCAGCTGATCAAAAGGAAATCGAGCAACTCAAATCCGATCTCGAACAAACACAGCAGGTGGCCCAGACCAGCCAATCACAGATAAGCCCGCAAGAGGAATTAATAGGGTAGTTACAGGCCAAATTAAATTTCACCAAAAGCCAGGTGATAGATATTGGGATATTCCAATCCCAAGCCATAGAAATTCGAAAAAGAGTGTCGGCAGCTCAACAAGATTTACTTGCTAAAGTGGAAACCATTCAAAACCACTGCCAAATTATTGATCAAGTGCTGGAAAACATCTCTTTGAGAGAAAGAGAAGCTGGGGTGGCTCGGGTCACTTTCCAAGAGGCTGTTATAGCCATGAAGAAAAAAGAAATAGGCATTAGTTCCAAGCTCTCCATCCCAGAGCAAACCAGAGGTAACATCTTACTAAAGGCATGGGAGTGAAATATATCAGAGAGCAAAGAGCGAGCTAAAGAGGTAAGAAACTTTTGTGAAGAAACTCTTAGGGTGATAGATGAAAGTTTGTTGGGTCTTGATAGTGAAAGTAGCACCGGGACACTGGGCCAGATGGATATAGCCAAGTACCTGCTCAATATCAAGGAGAATGAGGAAAGAGAGCAGGCTGAAATATCACAGGTAACCCAGACAGATATAGTCCAAGTGGATAAGTGGCTAATAAAGCCAAGTGTATTGTTATGTTCTGTCATCACTGAAGACCGACAAGTAGGAGGAAGGTTGCCATAGTTAGCGAAGGATTGTTACACCTTTGAGGCAAATAACCAAGTGGAGCCTTCCAGGTTGATAACCCAGTTGGTGGAGAGATGCGTCACTCGCACCCAGCAGGCGAAGGGGCAGGTTTCCGGTACCAAATAGTGACAAGTGACTACCGTTTCTATTTTTGGAACCCGAAGAGTAAATAAAAGAAGGTGATCTACCTACATGAAGAGAGGACAAAGATGAAGAAGCGAAATGCTTAAACTCCACATTTTGTAACCGAAAACCTCTGGAACGATTGAGATTTTAGCATATAGAAGTTGTATAAATATGCACTTTGAAGACTAAAAAGTGGTTGGACCTTTTTTGGTTGATTGTAACAGAGACTTTCTCCTTTTGAAAATTAATACAAAGCGATCCAAAGATTCCTGATTCCGTCAAGACTGTTATGAGTTTGTTTCTTATGTTATTTCATATTCAATTTCATTTCGCATATATATGTCTGATGAATGTTTCACTGCAATTTAGTAAAACCTCTACTGTGGTGATCAATTTTTAGTCTTCTATATCATTTACAGTTTTTCCTCTGTATCGGCTATCAATAGGTACAAGACCTGTGAACTTTTTAGATCTTCATATTTTATGCTTCGTCAGATTTTTTCTCATCTTTTTCTTCTTCTGTTTATAGGGCGAGATTCTCCCTTGATAGGAGCCTTGCATTATAGACAACTTAATGTTTTTCTCACATTTCACACACAATTTATTTAAAAGATAACTCAGTTATAGGAAAGGGCCTTTGGTTTTCATTCTATCTTTAATATTGGATTCAAAAGTTCTCTCTTATACGATCAAAAATTTGAGGCAACATCCTAAACTTTGAACTCTCCTTTAATTTTTCTGTTCCTCTATGACTGTCCCTGTTGCAAGACAACCTAATATTGAACCTGGCTTGTCGGACCAAACCAGTATCACTTTGAACCTTTTTGATACCATACTTAAAACAACCATCACCTGGGTAGAACTCGAACATTCTTGGGCTGCAATTGAACGAGATATAAGTATCTAAGAATAGTTGGAAGCGAGACAACGACAACCTAGAAATCAGCCTTAGCTTCCTTCCCCGAAGGTTGATTCTTCCCATTTTTATTTTTCACACCACTTTTGGATGCCTAGACCCTGTACTTTCTAAGCCTTAAGTACAGAATCTGGAACAACAGGGGGCTTGGTGGTAGTCCCCCTTACAATTGGACTAAATAGATTTTAGACAACACACCATCTTGGAGGAGGGGAATTGATCCCAAGGAGGATCATTCTTGGAGGTTGTTTCAATTTAGGGGTTGGGTAAACAGTAGTTTGACACATGTACATCCTTGTATTATAGAGATCTCCATGTAGGATTTCCTTGCTGGTTACTTGTATGGAATATGTCCATATTTTATGTTATCCTCCCTTACCTACTTTATATATAAAGGGAGGAGAGAGATATTGTATTCATTATAATCATTGTGCTCTATTATTTGTATTGTCTTTGAGAATTCTTGTAAGGAGAAAGACATTAGGGTTCATGAGGAAATCATAAGAGAAGACAAGGGGAGAGACAAAGATCTTGGATGTTCATGGAGAGACTACTCTTGTGTGATGCTAGGGTTTATGTTATGCATGTGAACCTTAGATAAGAAAATGATGTGTGGGATGATGATGAGTATTATTTCTTGTGTTTTAGTGCTAGGGTTTCTACCCTAGTAGAAGACATGGTCAATGTAGCTAACACCTTGCATGATTTTGGATCCTTGTTGTCAATGTGGAATGTGAGGCTCTAAGGGAAAGATCATGAATACATGAGCTTTACAAGTCTTCAGCTTGGTGTGATTCCTTACTTGGAAGAAGACTTGATTATTGTACCCTTGATGTTCCATGGAGGTTTCAGTGCTTTTGTTGAATATCTAGGTCTTAAAGGCTAAAACCCTATGATGGACATGTAGATTTGGAAGCTAGCGCTAGAGTTTTCTTTTCATGTAATTTTTTGATGCAACATGGCTAAGGTTTTCAAACCCTAAGGAATACAAAAATGCTAGTGTGGGGAGATTTTGTGATACAAGCTTAATATTAAATCCAAGGACGACTTGGAAATGTTGATGTTGTTGTTGTGAATATTTGGCAGTGGCTAAGGTTTTCATGGTTTCCTTGGATATGTTTTTGGAGAGTTTGAATACTATACCAACCTTTGTAATTTGTTAGTATTTTACACGTACTTCATTTCTTCTACGTGTGTTTGTGTGTGTGTGAATTTTCTATCTATCAAAAAATGTGTAATTTCATATTTGATTTTCAAATTGCATTGCCTTCTTGATTGGGTAATTTATAGCATTTTCTATTCATGTTGATTTGGAATAACATGATAGGGATAAAATTTTTAAGGGATTTACCTATATCTGGAAGATAAGAGAGTGGTTGTACTATTTTAAATTTGCTATAAAGAAGTGATTTTAGATCTAGTATATGTTAGCACTCTCTAAATTTTGTTCGGATGAATAGACAAATGACAGAGGTAACTATTTCAACCAACTTCAGAGTTGGGCACTAGCCTACTCAACTCAGAGAGGGCTCTCTCCTGTCACTTGATATTTCTTTGGAAATCGGTGGCTAGATTTGGTTTGAGTTTGGGGTTTTTAATAAAATGACTGGAGGAATGAAGATGACATTTGGGCTATGGAGTCTAGAATAAACAATACATTTTCACACCTGGGAACTATTAAGAGGAAAAGGCTAAATCAGGCAGTGAGTCTGAGTTTATATATAAAAAATTTGCATGGTATCAGAGGAAAAGGAACACAAAACTGCATTAGAGCATTATAGGAATGAATTCTGAATTAGTTCAGAACAGATAAACATAGTCTAAATTGCTAAACCAAGAGCATCAAATGATGAATTATTGGCCTTTAACTCTCCAATTTAAACATAAGAAAAATGTATATGGAATAAAAGATCACATGAAACACATACTATGAAAGGAAAACAAGACTCATATCACCGCCAGTTAGAATCTGTTCATAAACAGTCCAAAATTCGCTTCTGCATTTATATATTCATTCTAGCCCCAAAAATTTACAAAGGTCTTCCTGCACAGAGGGCAGGCTCCTCTTTTCTCCATCCTTTTCTATATCCTCGAGATAATATATATATAGAGGAATTTCTTGTGGAATTCATAACGTTCAGACTTCCCCATAATTCTAAAAACAGAGATACGTTACAAAAAGGAATGATTTATAATAACAGTTATCCTATATTAAAGAGACCGTTAGGAACATGTCTGTCATATCTGGGCCCCCCTTTCTTCGACCGCCATCTGTCCAAAACATGCTGAGATGTACTTATTCCAATCTGAGAATTTATTTCAGCTCAATGATCTCCTTCTTTAGAGTGACCAACCAGGCTAGTTGATTTTCCCCAATGCTTTCAGTCGTTTCAGGCATGTTTTATGTCTTCTACCATTTGCTCCGTTTCTTTTTTACAGCTGGCCTGTTGATGATTAGGTCTTTCATGATGGGATTTAGCCTAACTTCTAATTCTCGGTTTGCAACAGGTCTCGTATGGAATTTAGTTTCCAATATACATGCAATTTCCCTTTCCTTCTTACCAGTAGATAAATCTGCCATGTTGCCTGAATGACCGGTTTTACTAGATATAGCTTTGTCTATGTATCCCAATTTCGTGGACACCGAAATGTTCCTATAGAAATCAGAGAGTTGAGAAAATTGGAGATTACTTCGTTTATAGATGATATGATGCCTCCATACTTGAGAATTGGTAGTTATAGAGTTCCAATCATGAATCACTAATAGATTCACTTACAGGTACGTTGGTTTACCACGCTTGGATAATTCATTTCAAATGATTAGCCTTCGAGTTCATTATATAGCAACGTTCACCTAACATAATACGGTTTTGAAGTACCGAACGAGTGAAACAGGGTGATTCTGACCAGTCGTCGCCCACCCGACGACTGGTTGATTTGACATATTGAAACATGTGACATCAGGGTTTTGGTGAAAGTGGTTTTAGGCAACCTGCCTTTCGCCTTGATGTATCTCTAGAGGCACCACACATCCATTTTAAAAACCACAATGGTTTTCCCCAACCCGCCTTTACATAGTTAAGTCCCGTGCAAGTTCACTGCCCGATATTGGCTCCAACCGTTGATCTGGGTCATTTTATAATCGACGGTCTATCGATTTATACCTTTTGCGCCTCTGCTATATTCATCCATACACCGCTAGATATTTATTGTTCCTCTAAATTATCAATTCTTCAAACTATCAAGCTTCCGCGACGATGTAGCTCTTGCTAAATTCCCGAGACTTGGATCTTGTTTGAAAATTATTATGGTGATAACATAGGCTCCAACTGCGGATGCTATCCTCCCTGTGAGGTAGCAAAGAACTTGTAGACTCAGTGCCTAATCCATTGGGCTGATCCCAAGACATGTGTGTGTACCCTGCTCCTACCATATCACTAGTGTCTGCTGAAGTCTAAACTCTGCACGCTGCTCTCAACTCGATACTGAACACTGAATATACTACTGAAACTGACTATACACAATACTAGAAATATAAACTGAAAAATGCTTGTCCAACAAGCTTATTCGTACATTCCTACCTACCCTAAAACACTGAAATGAATACTCAATCAAGTGAAATCAAAATGCCAATGCAACCATGCAAGAATTTTATCCACTGTTTGTCTACTTTGCACAAGCTTGCTCCAGATCTAGCTTACTGCTAATTCATTCAACAATTCATCCATAAATCCAAATCTCAAAAAAATAAAGACATTTGTATTGTTCATTTCTTCCAATAGGGTTGCAAATGGATCTTCTAAAATATGTGTAAAACCATCATCGTGTTTCACTCCTTCCATTGTATTTTTTTTTAAGGTTATTCAATTCATTGACTTCTAAAAAACTGACAAAGTTGTTGAGAAGTCTGGTAGTAGGGATTTCCTGATTTATAAAGTGACCATGGTTGGAGAACATCATCCAGTGTGAAAATATTCATATCTAGTATAGACATTGATTCATTGTAATCCAATGTTATTGGTAGATTCTGATTGTAAACCTTTGCCATATAATTTGTCTCGAGATCACAAATCATATGAAAGAATGATTCATTTTCAGGAATCAAGATAGAAGAGCAAGATTCTTCCACCAGGGTTTCCTCGTTGTTCGGAGTTTTCATATGCGAAATTTCAAAATCTTCATCCATATCTAGGTTGTTCAGAAATAGGATCACTACGTCATTTTTCAGGGGAATAAAGGAAACCTTGAAATACCTTCTCTTGCTGGCAATATTGTTGAACATCTGCATTAGTTCTAGGAGAAAGGAAAAGACCTTTGATAAAAATTTCTTGATCGACTTCTTCTTTAATATGATGGTTAAGCACTGATTGGAATTCTGAATTGAAATACCCTTCCAAGTAATGATCGTGCAATGCATGTGAGTGCAGTTGGTGTTCTTTAATGATGAAAACCTTTTCGTGTAAAACAATGCTATTGTGAATATAGTCAGAAGTCCCTATTTTTTCTTAAATTTCATGATTTTCTCTTAACCATTCAAAGGAAGAAAAACATAAGGGGAGGTATTTTTTTATCTATAAGCCCACTTCTTTCTTCGCCTTCAACTTCATGCTTGGATATTTTATGATTTGAAATGCTATTTTGTTTCAACAGTTCGAATGAGGAAAAACACAATGGCAAGGTTTTGTTACCTAACTCACAACCTTCTTCATTTTTTCCAGTATCATCATAGGTACATTTTTCCATCTCTTTGGGTTTTTGGACATGCTCACCTTCAACTTTGTCTTTGACCAATGACTGTATTTATGAATTTACAAGGTCTTCCTCAAAACAAAGAATAGGGTCATCAAACGTCTGAGGAGAGTGTTCCAATATCTTGTCAGTCCGTTTCGTTGGTTTGGTGAGACTTTGCATCAACACAAATTCGTTTGCCTCAACAATAATATGATAATTTTCTTTCAAAAATTTGAATTTAGTAAAGCACAAGGGTAGAAAATCTCTTCAGCTGATCTAATATTTTTCTCCTCATTGTACTGTTGAAAAAGAAAGTCTTCAATATCACGATCATCCTTGTATTTGTCATATACGGGAAAATCAACATCATATGCAACGTCGGCTAACAAGAATGGACTGAGAACATCAACCTATTCTTAAAAAAATAGATTTGTAATCTCTTGACTGTCTACAAATGAATACATAAAACAATCAGCTTCTTGCTTATCATGGGATGGATCATGAGCTAAATCAACACCTTTTATTTTAACAAGTGGAATATATTTTTTTGCACAATCATAAGCATTTGAAACATCAAGAGGGCCCATTATATTGTCAATTCTATGCTCAAGATTCCAATCAACTATTTTCTGTTCATATTCACTTTCATGTTCTTGAGTATCTAACCCCTCCTTTTGGATCTGTTTACATGCCTGAATGTTGTGTTGAATATCCCGGGCATCATTAAACATTTTCTGTAAGGACTTAGGTCTCCTTTCCATCATGAGGAAAGACAAATATGGATCAAGAGTTGTTGTATAATGGAGCATGGCAGCAACTTCAGTGGCTTGAATCTTTTCAGGCAATTTGTAGTAAATACTGAAAACCTTTTACTGAATATAGAGATAGTTTTTTGCTCTGCCAAGGCATAGAACTTTGCTAGTTGTAGCTCCAAAGATTTATTCTTGCCCAAAAAATTTAAAAAGACATTCTTCAATTCCTCCCATGAGCTAATTGTATATGGCTGCAAATGTATACACTAGTCCTTGGTGTCCCCTTTCAAGGATTGAGAGAAGGCCCTCATACAAACATCATCATGGTCAATCTAAAAAGACTCTATAAAATGTTCAAACCCTTGGATGCATTTTTCAGCTGAGATGACATTAGGCTCCCCATCAAACACAGGTAGGTATTTATAGTGCTCAGGAGGAAAATCATGAAGGACTTGAGGAAACTTTAAGGGTCTGTATCTATGCTGAATCTTGGAGGGTATTGGGTCAAGTGAAGGAGATGAAATATCAACCCTGGTTTCATGAGACTTATCAACTTGGTTATGGTCATCACATGGACCAGATGGGAATTTTTTATCAACATCAGTGATACAATGAGGATATTCATGCACAATTTTAAGAGGAGGATGATCATCATTAGAATGTAGCAGGTAAAGAAAAAATTGTTTGGCATGTTCAAGGAGAAAGCAGAGGCAACTTATAACAAACAATAAAATGCCTTGGAAAATATCCAATTTTAAGTACTTTTTTTCTTCCATAATGTCTTTTCATACCTCTATCAAGGGATCTCATTTTCCAGTGGAGTCTTTGAATTACATTTGAAGCTTGAGTAGAGTCGCCAATAATGTTTTGGAAGCTAGACTCTGCATTGAGAGTGGAGTCGCCAGTGAAAATTCAAATTTAAGGATTCTTCTACCAGTGGAATCACCTTCAAATTGATTTTTTGATGTGTGGAGTCGCTAGAGTAGGAATACAACCAATATGTGCCTAAGTGTCTACTTTTCTCAGACCTTAGAACTTAACCATGTCGTTATTCCCAGGGAAAAGTTTTCAATTTCGTCCTCGACAACGATGCCAAAATGTTAGCACTCTATAAATTTTGTCTGGTTGAATAGAAAAACGACAGAGGTAACTGTTTCAATGAACTTCAGAGTTGGGCACTAGCCTACTCAACTCAGAGGGGGCTCTCTCATGTCCCTTAATATTTCTTTGGAAATCAATGGCTAGATTTGGTTTGTGTTTGGGGTTTTTAATAAATTGTCTGGAGGAATGAAGATGACATTTGGGCTATGGAGTCTAGAATAAACAATACATTGTCAAACCTAGGAACTATTAAGAGGAAAAGGCTAAATCAAGCAGTGAGTCTGAGTTTATATCTGAAAAATTTGCATGGCATAAGAGGAAAAGGAACACATAACTGCATCAGAGCATTATAGGAATGAATTCTGAATTAGTTCAGAAGAGATAAACATAGTCTAAATTGCTAAACCAAGAGCATCAAATGATGAATTATGGGCCTTTAAATCACCAATTTAAACAGAAGAAAAATGTATATGGAATAAAAGATCATAGGAAACACATACTATGAAAGGAAAACAAGACTCATATCACTACTAGTTAGAATCTTTTCATAAATAGTCCAAAATCCGCTTCTGCATTTATATATTCATTCTAGCCCCAAAAATTTACAAAGGTCTTCCTGCACAGAGGGAAGGCTCTTCTTTTGTCCATCCTTTTCTATATCCTCAAGATAATATATATAGAGGAATTTCTTGTAGAATTCAGAACATTCAGACTTCCCCATAATTCTAAAAACAGAGATAAGTTACAAAAAGGAATGATTTATAATAACAGTTATCCTATATTAAAGGGACCATTAGGAACATGTCTTTCATATATGGGCCCCCCTTTCTTTGACCGCCATCTGTCCAAAACATGCTAAGATGTACTTATTCCAGTCTGAGAATTTATTTCAGCTCAACGATCTCCTTCTTTAGAGTGACCAACTAGGCCGATAGATTCTCCCAAATGCTTTCATCCGTTTCAGGCATGTTTTCTATCTTCTACCATTTTCTCCATTTCTTTTTTACAGCTGGCCTGTTGATGATTAGGTCTTTCATGATGGGATTTAGCCTAACTTTTAATTCTGGGTCTGCAACAGGTTTCGTATGGAACTTAGTTTCCAATATACATGCAATTTCCCTTTCCTTCTTACCAGTAGATAAATCTGCCATGTTGCCTAAATGACCGGTTTCACTGGATATAGCTTTGTCTATGTATCTCAATTTCGTGGACACCGAAATGTTCCTATAGAAATCAAAGAGTTCAACAAATTGGAGATTACTTTGTTTATAGATGATATGATGCCTCCATACTTGAGAATTGGTAGTTATAGAGTTCCAATCATGAATCACTGATAGATTCACTTAGAGGTAAGTTGGTTTACCACGCTTGGCTAATTCATTTCAAATGATTAGCCTTTGAGTTCGTTATATAGCAACGTTCACCTGACATCATTGGGTTTTGAAGTATCGAACGAGTGAAACAGGGTGATTCTGACCAGTCGTCGCCCGCCCGATGACTAGTTGATTTGACATATTGAAACATGTGACATCGAGATTTTGGCAAAAGTGGTTTTAGGCAACCCACCTTTCACCCCGATGTATCTCTAGAGGCGCCACATGTCCATTTTAAAAACCACAATGGTTTTCCCCAGTCCGCCCTTACATTGTTAAGTCCCGTGCAAGTTCACCGCTCGATATTGGCTCCAACCGTTGATCTGGGTCATTTTATAATCGACGGTCTATCGATTTATACCTTTTGCACCTTTGCTATATTCGTCCATATGCCGTTAGATATTTACTGTTCCTCTAAATTATCAATTCTCCAAACTATCAAGCTTCCGCGACGATGTAGCTCTTGCTAAATTCCCAAGACTTGGATCTTGTTGGAAAATTATTATTGTGATAACATAGGCTCCAACTGTGAATGCTATCCTCCCTGTGAGGTAGCAAAGAACTTGTAGACTCAGTGCCTAATCCATTGGGCTGATCCCAAGACATGTGTGTGTACCCTGCTCCTACCATATTACTAGTGTTTGTTGAAGTCTAAACTCTGCACACTGCTCTCAACTGGATACTGAACACTGAATATACTGCTGAAACTGACTGTACACAATACTGGAAATATAAACTAAAAAATGCTTGTCCAACAATCTTATTCATACATTCCTACCTACCCTAAAATGATGAAATGAATACTCAATCAAGTGAAATCAAAATGCCAATGCAACCATGCAAGAATTTTATCCACTGTTTGTCTACTTTTCACAAGCTTGCTCTAGATCTAGCTTACTTCTAATTCATTCAACAATTCATCCATAAATCCAAATATCAAAAAAATAAAGACATTTGTATTGTTCATTTCTTCCAATAGGGTTGCAAATGGATCTTCTAAAATATGTGTAAAACAATCATCGTGTTTCACTCCTTCCATTGTATTTTTTTTTAAGGTGATTCAACTCGTTGACTTCTAAAAAACTGACAGAGTTGTTGAGAATTCTGGTAGTAGGGATTTCCTAAGTCATAAAGTGACCATGGCTGGAGAACATCATCCAGTGTGAAAATATTCATATCTGGTATAGACATTGATTCGTTGTAATCCACTGTTATTGGTAGATTCTGATTGTAAACCTTTGCCATATAATTTGTCTCAAGATCACGAATCATATGAAAGAATGATTCATTTTCAGGAATCAAGATAGAAGAGCAAGATTCTTCCACCAAGGTTTCCTAGCTGTTCGGAGTTTTCATATGCGAAATTTCAAAATCTTCATCCATATCTACGCTGTTCAGAAATAGGATCACTACGTCATTTTCAGGGGAATAAAGGAAACCTTGAAATACCTTGTCTTGCTGGAAATATTGTCGAACATCTGCATTAGTTCTAGGAGAAAGGAAAAGACCTTTGATAAAAATTTCTTGATCGACTTCTTCTTTAATCTGATGGCTAAGCACTGATTGGAATTTTGAATTGAAATACCCTTCCAAGTAATGATCGTGCAATACATGTGAGTGTAGTTGGTGTTCTTTAATGATGACAACCTTTTCGTGTAAAAAAATGCTATTGTGAATATAGTCAAAAGTCCCTATTTTTTCTTAAATTTCATGATTTTCTCTTAACCATTCAAAGGAAGAAAAACATAAGGGGAGGGATTTTTTATCTGTAAGCCCGCTGCTTTCTTCGCCTTCAACTTCATGCTTGGATATTTTATGATTTGAAATGCTATTTTGTTTCAACAGTTCGAATGAGGAAAAACACAATGGCAAGGTTTTGTTACCTGACTCACAACCTCCTTCATTTTTTCCAGTATCATCATAGGTACATTTTTCCATCTCTTTGGGTTTTTGGACATGCTCACCTTCAACTTTGTCTTTGACCAATGACTATATTTATGAATTTACAAGGTCTTCCTCAAAACAAAGAATAGGGTCATCAAGCGTCTGAGGAGAGTGTTCCAATATCTTGTCAGTCGGTTTCGTTGGTTTGGTGAGACTTTGCATCAACACAAATTTGTTTGCCTCAACAATAATATGAGAATTTTCTTTCAAAAATTTGAATTTAGTGAAGCACAAGGGTAGAGAATTCTCTTCAGCTGATCTAATATTTTGCTCCTCATTGTACTGCTGAAAAAGAAAGTCTTCAATATCACGATCATCCTTGTATTTGTCATATACAGGAAAATCAACATCATATGCAACGTCAGCTAAGAAGAATAGACTAAGAACATCAACCTGTTCTTAAATAAATAGATTTGTAATCTCTTGACTGTCTACAAATGAATACATAAAACAATCAGCTTCCTTCTTATCATGGGATGGATCATGAGCTAAATCAACACCTTTTATTTTAACAAGTGGAATATAATTTTTTGCACAATCATAAGCATTTGAAACATCAAGAGGGCCCATGATATTGTCAATTCTATGCTCAAGATTCCAATCAACTATGTTCTGTTCATATTCACTTTCATGTTCTTGAGCATCTAACCCCTCCTTTTGGATCTGTTTACATGCTTGAATGTTGTGTTGAATATCCCAGACATCATTAAACATTTTCTGTAAGGACTTAGGTCTCCTTTCCATCATGAGGAAAGAAAAATATGGATCAAGATTTGTTGTTTAATGGAGCATGGCAGCAACTTCAGTGACTTGAATCTCTTCAGACAATTTGTAGTAAATACTGGAAAACCTTCTACTGGATATAGAGATAGTTTTGTTGCTCTGCCATTTCAAGGCATAGAACTTTGCTAGTTGTAGCTCCAAAGATTTATTCTTTCCCCCAAAATTTAAAAAGACATTCTTCAATTACTCCCATGAGCTAATTGTATATGGATGCAAATATCTAAACCAGTCCTTGGTGTCCCCTTTCAAGGATTGAGAGAAGGCCCTCATACAAACATCATCATGGTCAATCTAAAAAAACTCTATAAAATGTTCAAACCCTTGGATGTATTTTTCATCTGAGATGACATCAGGCTCCCCATCAAACACAGGTAGGTATTTATAATGCTTAGGAGGAAAATCATGAAGGACTTGAGGCAACTTTAAGGGTCTGTATCTGTGCTGAATCTTGGAGGGTATTGGGTCAAGTGAAGGAGATGAAATATCAACCCTGGTTTCATGAGACTTATCAACTTGGTTATGGTCATCACATGGACCAGATGGCAATTTTTTATCAACATCAGTGATACAGTGAGTATATGCATGCACAATTTTAAGAGGAGGATGATCATCATTAGAATGTAGCAGGTAAAGAAAAAATTGTTTGGCATGTTCAAGGAGAAAGCAGAGGCAACTTATAACAAACAATAAAATGCCTTGGAAAAAATCCAATTTTAAGTACTTGTTTTCTTCCATAATGTCTTTTCATACCTCTCTCAAGGGATCTCATTTTCCAGTGGAGTCTTTGAATTACATTTGAATCTTGAGTAGAGTCGCCAATAATGTTTTGGAAGCTGGACTTTGCATTGAGAGTGGAGTCGCCAATGAAAATTCAAATTTTAGGATTCTTCTACCAGTGGAATCACCTTCAAATTGATTTTTTGATGTGTTGAGTTGCTAGAGTAGGAATACAACCAATATGTGCATAAGTGTCTGCTTCTCTCAGACCTTAGAACTTAACCATGTCATTATTCCTAGGGAAAATTTTTCAATTTCGTCCTCGGCAACGACGCCAAAATGTTAGCACTCTATAAATTTTGTCTGGTTGAATAGAAAAATGACAGAGGTTACTGTTTCAACCAACTTCAGAGTTGGGCACTAGCCTACTCAACTCAGAGAGGGCTCTCTCGTGTCACTTGATATTTCTTTGGAAATCAATGGCTAGATTTGGTTTGTGTTTGGGGTTTTCAATAAATTGACTGGAGGAATGAAGATGACATTTGGGCTATGGAGTCTAGAATAAACAATACATTGTCAAACCTAGGAACTATTAAGAGGAAAAGGCTAAATCAGGCAGTGAGTCTGAGTTTATATCTGAAAAATTTGCATGGCATCATAGGAAAATGAACACATAACTGCATCAGAGCATTATAGGAATGAATTCTGAATTAGTTCAGAAGAGATAAACATAGTCTAAATTGCTAAACCAAGAGCATCAAATGATGAATTATGGGCCTTTAACTCTCCAATTTAAACAGGAGAAAAATGTATATGGAATAAAATATCATAGGAAACACATACTATGAAAGGAAAACAAGACTCATATCACTGCTAGTTAGAATCTGTTCATAAACAATCCAAAATCTGCTTCTGCATTTATATATTCATTCTAGCCCCAAAAATTTACAAAGGTCTTCCTGCACAGAGGGAAGGCTCCTCTTTTATCCATCCTTTTCTATATCCTCGAGATAATATATATAGAGGAATTTCTTGTGGAATTCAGAACATTCAGACTTCCCCATAATTCTAAAAACAGAGATAAGTTACAAAAAGGAATGATTTATAATAACAGTTATCCTATATTAAAGGGACCATTAGGAACATGTCTGTCATATATGGGCCCCCCTTTCTTTGACCGCCATCTGTCCAAAACATGTTGAGATGTACTTATTCCAGTCTGAGAATTTATTTCAGCTCAACGATCTCCTTCTTTAGAGTGACCAACTAGGCCAGTTGATTCTCCCCAATGCTTTCAGGCGTTTCGGGCATGTTTTCTGTCTTCTACCATTTGCTCCATTTCTTTTTTACAGCTGGCCTATTGATGATTAGGTATTTCATGATGGGATTTAGCCTAACTTCTAATTCTGGGTCTGCAACAGGTTTCGTATGGAATTTAGTTTCCAATATACGTGCAATTTCCCTTTCCTTCTTACCAGTAGATAAATCTTCCATGATGCCTGAATGACCGGTTTCACTGGATATATCTTTGTCTATGTATCCCAATTTCGTGGACACCGAAATGTTCCTACAGAAATCAAAGAGTTGAGCAAATTGGAGATTACTTCGTTTATAGATGATATGATGCCTCCATACTTGAGAATTGGTAGTTATAGAGTTCCAATCATGAATCACTGATAGATTCAATTACAGGTACGTTGGTTTACCACGCTTGGCTAATTCATTTCAAAGGATTAGCCTTCGAGTTTGTTATATAGCAACGTTCACCTGACATCATACGGTTTTGAAGTACCGAACGAGTGAAACGGGGTGATTCTGACCAGTCGTTGCCCACCCGACGACTGGTTGATTTGACATATTGAAACATGTGACATCGAGGTTTTGGCGAAAGTGGTTTTAGGCAACCTGGCTTTTTCCCCGATGTATCTCTAGAGGCGCTACACATCCATTTAAAAAACCACAATGGTTTTCCCCGGTCCGCCCTTACATTGTTAAGTCACGTGCAAGTTCACCGCTCGATATTGGCTCCAACCGTTAATTTAGGTCATTTTATAATCGACGGTCTGTCGATTTATACCTTTTGTGCATATGCTATATTCGTCCATACACCGCTAGATATTTACTGTTCCTCTAAATTATCAATTCTCCAAACTATCAAGCTTCCGCGACGATGTAGCTCTTGCTAAATTCCCGAGACTTGGATCTTGTTTGAAAATTATTATGGTGATAACATAGGCTCCAACTGCGGATGCTATCCTCCCTGTGAGGTAGCAAAGAACTTGTAGACTCAGTGCCTAATCCATTGGGCTGATCCCAAGACATGTGCGTGTACCCTGGTCCTACCATATTACTAGTGTCTGTTGAAGTATAAACTCTACACGCTGCTCTCAACTGGATACTGAACACTGAATATACTGCTAAAACTGATTGTACACAATACTGTAAATATAAATTGAAAAATGCTTGTCCAACAAGCTTATTCGTACATTCCTACCTACCCTAAAATGTTGAAATGAATACTCAATCAAGTGAAATCAAAATGCCAATGCAACCATGCAAGAATTTTATCCACTGTTTGTCTACTTTGCACAAGCTTTCTCTAGATCTAGCTTACTACTAATTCATTCAACAATTCATCCATAAATCCAAATCTCAAAAAAATAAAGACATTTGTATTGTTCATTTCTTCCAATAGGGTTGCAAATGGATCTTCTAAAATATGTGTAAAACAATCATCTTGTTTCACTCCTTCCATTGTATTTTTTTTTAAGGTGATTCAACTCGTTGAATTCTAAAAAATTGACAGAGTTGTTGAGAAGTCTAGTAGTAGGGATTTCCTGAGTCATAAAGTGACCATGGCTGGAGAACATCATCCAGTGTGAAAATATTCATATCTGGTACAGACATTGATTCGTTGTAATCCACTGTTATTCGTAGATTCTGATTGTAAACCTTTGCCATATAATTTGTCTCAAGATCACGAATCATATGAAAGAATGATTCATTTTCAGGAATCAATATAGAAGAGCAAGATTCTTCCACCAAGGTTTCCTCATTGTTCGGAGTTTTCATATGCGAAATTTCAAAATCTTCATCCATATCTAGGCTATTCAGAAATAGGATCACTACGTCATTTTTAGGGGAATAAAGGAAACCTTGAAATACCTTGTCTTGCTGGCAATATTGTTGAACATCTACATTAGTTCTAGGAGAAAGGAAAATACCTTTGATAAAAATTTCTTGATCGACTTCTTCTTTAATCTGATGGTTAAGCACTGATTGGAATTCTGAATTGAAATACCCTTCCAAGTAATGATCGTGCAATACATGTGAGTGTAGTTGGTGTTCTTTAATGATGACAACCTTTTCGTGTAAAACAATGCTATTATGAATATAGTCAGAAGTCCCTATTTTCTCTTAAATTTCATGATTTTCTCTTAACCATTCAAAGGAAGAAAAACATAAGGGGAGGGATTTTTTATTTGTAATCCCACTGCTTTCTTCACCTTCAACTTCATGCTTGGATATTTTATGATTTGAAATGCTATTTTGTTTCAACAGTTCGAATGAGGAAAAACACAATGGCACGGTTTTGTTACCTGAATCACAACCTTCTTCATTTTTTCCAGTATCATCATAGGTACATTTTTCCATCTCTTTGGGTTTTTGGACATGCTCACCTTTAGCTTTGTCTTTGATCAATGACTGTATTTATGAATTTACAAGGTATTCCTCAAAACAAAGAATAGGGTCATCAAGCGTCTGAGGAGAGTGTTCCAATATCTTGTCACTCTGTTTCGTTGGTTTGGTGAGACTTTGTATCAAAACAAATTCATTTGCCTCAACAATAATATGATAATTTTCTTTCAAAAATTTGAATTTAGCAAATCACAAGGGTAGATAATTCTCTTCAGCTGATCTAATATTTTGCTCCTCATTGTACTGCTGAAAAAGAAAGTCTTCAATATCACGATCATCCTTGTATTTTTCATATACAGGAAAATCAACATCATATGCAACGTCGGCTAACAAGAATAGACTAAGAACATAAACCTATTCTTAAACAAACAGATTTGTAATCTCTTGACTATATACAAATGAATACATAAAACAATCATCTTCTTGCTTATCATGGGATGGATCATGAGCTAAATCAACACCTTTTATTTTAACAAGTGGAATATAATTTTTGCACAATCATAAGCATTTGAAACATCAAGAGGGCCCATGATATTGTCAATTCTATGCTCAAGATTCCAATCAACTATTTTCTGTTCATATTCACTTTCATGTTCTTGAGCGTCTAACCCCTCCTTTTGGATCTGTTTACATGCTTGAATGTTGTGTTGAATATCCCAGACATCATTAAACATTTTCTGTAAGGACTTAGGTCTCCTTTCCATCATGAGGAAAGACAAATATGGATCAAGATTTGTTGTATAATGGAGCATGGCAGCAACTTCAGTGGCTTGAATCTCTTTAGGCAATTTGTAGTAAATACTGGAAAACCTTCTACTGAATATAGAGATAGTTTTGTTGCTCTGCCATTTCAAGGTATAGAACTTTGCTAGTTGTAGCTCCAAAGATTTAATCTTTCCCCCAAAATTTAAAAAGACATTCTTCAATTCCTCCCATGAGCTAATTGTATATGGCTGCAAATGTCTAAACCAGTCCTTGGTGTCCCCTTTCAAGGATTGAGAGAAGTCCCTCATACAAACATCATCATGGTCAATCTAAAAAAACTCTATAAAATGTTCAAACCCTTGGATGTATTTTTCAGCTGAGATGACATCAGGCTCCCCATCAAACACAGGTAGGTATTTATAGTGCTCAGGAGGAAAATCATGAAGGACTTGAGGCAACTTTAAGGGTCTGTATCTATGTTGAATCTTGGAGGGTATTGGTTCAAGTGAAGGAGATGAAATATCAACCCTAGTTTCATGAGACTTATCAACTTGGTTATGGTCATCACATGGACCGGATGGGAATTTTTTATCAACATCAGTGATATAGTGAGGATATGCATGCACAACTTTAAGAGGAGGATGATCATCATTAGAATGTAGCAGGTAAAGAAAAAATTGTTTGGCATGTTCAAGGAAAAAGCAGAGGCAACTTATAACAAACAATAAAATGCCTTGGAAAAAATCCAATTTTAAGTACTTGTTTTCTTCCATAATGTCTTTTCATACCTCTATCAAGTGATCTCATTTTCCAGTGGAGTCTTTGAATTACATTTGAATCTTGAGTAGAGTCACCAATAATGTTTTGGAAGCTGGACTCTGCATTGAGAGTGGAGTCGCCAGTGAAAATTCAAATTTCAGGATTCTTCTACCAGTGGAATCACCTTCAAATTGATTTTTTGATGTGTGGAGTCGCTAGAGTAGGAATACAACCAATATGTGCCTAAGTGTCTGCTTCTCTCAGACCTTAGAACTTAACCATGTCGTTATTCCCAGGGAAAATTTTTCAATTTCGTCGTTGGCAACGACGCCAAGATGTTAGCACTCTGTAAATTTTGTTTGGTTGAATAGAAAAACGATAGAGGTAACTGTTTCAAGCAACTTCAGAGTTGGGCACTAGCCTACTCAACTCAGAGAGGGCTCTCTCATGTCACTTGATATTTATTTGGAAATCAGTGGCTAGATTTGGTTTGTGTTTGGGGTTTTTAATAAATTGACTGGAGGAATGAAGATGACATTTGGGCTATGGAGTCTAGAATAAACAATACATTGTCAAACCTAGGAACTATTAAGAGGAAAAGACTAAATCAGGCAGTGAGTCTGAGTTTATATCTGAAAAATTTGCATGGCATCAGAGGAAAAGGAACACATAACTGCATTAGAGCATTATAGGAATGAATTCTGAATTATTTCAGAAGAGATCAACATAGTCTAAATTGCTAAACCAAGAGCATCAAATGATGAATTCTGGGCCTTTAACTCTCCAATTTAAACAAAAGAAAAATGTATATGGAATAAAAGATCACAGGAAACACATACTATGAAAGCAAAACAAGACTCATATCACTGCTAGTTAGAATTTGTTCATAAATAGTCCAAAATCCGCTTCTGCATTTATATATTCATTCTAGCCCCAAAAATTTACAAAGGTCTTCCTGCACAGAGGGAAGGCTCCTCTTTTATCCATCCTTTTCTACATCCTCGAGATAATATATATAGAGGAATTTCTTGTGGAATTCAGAACATTCAGACTTCCCCATAATTCTAAAAACAGAGATAAGTTACAAAAAGGAATGATTTATAATAACAATTATCCTATATTAAAGGGACCGTTAGGAACATGTCTGTCATATATGGGCCCCCCTTTCTTTGACCGCCATCTATCCAAAACATGCTAAGATGTACTTATTCCAGTCTGAGAATTTATTTCATCTCAACGATCTCCTTCTTTAGAGTGACCAACTAGGCCAGTTGATTCTCCCCAATGCTTTCAGCCATTTCGGGCATGTTTTCTGTCTTTTGTCATTTGCTCCATTTATTTTTTACAGCTAGCCTGTTGATGATTAGGTCTTTCATGATGGGATTTAGCCTAACTTATAATTCTAGGTTTGCAACAGGTTTCATATGAAATTTAGTTTCCAATATACACACAATTTCCTTTTCCTTCTTACCAGTAGATAAATCTTCCATGTTGCCTGAACGACTAGTTTCACTAGATATAGCTTTGTCCATGTATCCCAATTTAGTGGACACCGAAATGTTCCTACAGAAATCAGAGAGTCGAGAAAATTGGAGATTAATTCGTTTATGGATGAGATGATGCCTCCATACTTGAGAATCGATAGTTATAGAGTTCCAATCATGAATCATTGATAGATTCACTTACAGGCACGTTGGTTTATGATGCTTGGATAATCCATTTCAAATGATTAGATTTCAAGTTCGTTATATGGCATCATTCACCTGACATCATACAGTTGTGAAGTACCAAATGAGTGAAACGAGGTGATTCTGAACAGCTGTCGCTTGCCCCATGACTGGTTGATTTGACATATTGAAACATGTGACATTGGGCTTTGGCGAAAGTGGTTTCAGGCAACCCGCCTTTCGCCCCGATGTATCTCTGGAGGCGCCACAAGCCCATTTTAAAAACCACAATGGTTTTCCCCGGTCCGCCTTTACATGGATAAGTCTCGTGCAAGTTCACTGCCCGATATGGGCTCCAACCGTTGATCTGGGTCGTTTTATAATCGACGGTCTGTCGAGTTATACCTTTTGTGCCTCTGCTATATTCGTTCATACGCCGCTAGATATGTTCCGGTCCTCTAAATTATCAATTCTCCAAACTATCAAGCTTCCACAATGATGTAGCTCTTGCTAAATTCCCGAGACTTGGATCTTGTCTGAAAATTGTTATGGTGATAACAATATGTACATGGGAAAATGTGCCCTACGGGATGAAACTTGTTGGCATATGTTTGGAGTATTTTCTCTTGGCCTACATAGTGAGTTGGGTTGAAGTGAAATGAAATATTTTCTATTGTTTTATATTGTAAAGAAATATTTCATGTCATCCCCAAGGCTAAATTTCATGGGGATTATAGTAGAGAAATCTAAGGTATGAGGTGGAATTTTTGAATTCGCAGTGAAAGCCATAAAGCATAAATTTATACATGATATCAAAGTTGTTTTGGTTGAGATCATTATTTTTGTGAATAAGTTGGTTTTCATGTACATAATCCCTAAGATCAGTACTTGTCCTTGTTGACTTTATTTTGATGTTGAAACCCTAATGTTCTTGATATTAACACTAGAAATCGTGAAGGGTTTGATGGGTTGAAACCATAGTTTCTCTTGTAATAAGAGTGTGTTTTCACCTATGGTAGGTAGTAGATATACTATGTGGATCGATGTTATGGATTTATTTTCAGAAGGCATGATTTCTAGGAGGACTATTGATAGGCCATCAATTTTTTCTAGGGGTTTCCAGTATGTTTTCGCCTATGATAGGTGGTATATCTACATGATTGTTGGCTAGTATCAACTTATTTTCAATGGGTGAGATTCCCAAGAGGACCTATGATAGATGGTTGATTTGTTCTAACAAATATGTGTGTGTTATATTAATCAAGAATTGGATCATTATATAATTTTTCATCTATCTCAATATTTTCTAGGTGGAAAAATTTGGAGGAATCAGCTTGCAGGGCCATTTCAATGGCAGGTCCTAGTTTGGAAAACCAGGGTCAGAAACCATCTAAAATATTACATAGCCATTTTGAGGCATAAAATGACATTTTTTTGGTCCAATACATTATTTGGTGGAAGATGGCACATTCTACACATTGAAACCTTTCCAACGATGTAAGAATTGCCTCAATCAAAATTTGTATGCTCAAGTTATGCCTCTCGCAAGTTGACCTATCATGTTGACCATCGTGGTATGTGTAGATATTACATCAACCCCAATTACTCAAATGTATGGGGCTAGCCACGTATGGACTTTCAAGAAAATTATAGAATGTTAAAACCTTATCACTAATTCATGGTTGAGGAAGTCAAAACCCTAACCCTAGATGAAAATAAGGCTATGTTAAATATCGATCTTCTAGGAGGAGAATGGGTTCCATTCTTTAGTATGGTACTTGTTCCATAGCTGAAAAAAAACATCTAGGAGTGGTATTTTGAGAGAACAACAAAGGAGGAGGAAGATTCTATAGCAACCTTTCAAGCCACATTGTCATAAGAAACTCCATAGTGAGTTCCCATTCCTTTCTATTTTCATTTTGATAACTAAAGTAAAGATAATAGAGCATGAGCCTCACCTTCGATCTAGGTTTTCTCCCGTATTGGGTTTCCCAATGTAAATATTTCTTTTATTTGCATGGATGGTGAACTTTCATTTGCATGTTATTTTATTTTTGTATATATATATATATATATATATATATATATAGAGAGAGAGAGAGAGAGAGAGAGAGAGAGNAGAGAACAAATATGAGATCTAAGGAAATAAACCTGCATAATAAAGATTTCAACATATTAAAAGATTTGTTGTGACAAATTGTTCCAGTGGAATATCCATGACACTTTACATATTATTTGCTTCATTTATGGATGGCATGGATTTATTTTCAACAAGTGTGATTCCTAGGAGGACCTATAACAGATGGTTCATTTGTTCAAGTATATGCCAATGTGTTTTGACATGTGATAGGTGGAGGATCTACTTCATTAATTGTTGGTAAGTGATTTATATTTCAATAGGTGTGATTACCTAGAGGACCTAAGATACATGGTTGATTTATCCCAATATAGGGTAGTATTTGGAGTGGTTTGATTTGTATGATATGCATGCTTGACCATTTAATTACTTGTTTATTGTTGGAGCTTGGGTTGTGAAAATACATTCTATGATAGACAGATGATTATTGGTTGATTCATTTTGGTTGATTTGTGATCCACATGGATATCAATGGCCTCCCACCTCTTCCATTGGCTCAAAACATGGTTTTCCACCTTGATAGTTTTTCTATTGTTTTTCAGTTCCTAAACTTCTGAGGTCATTTTGAGGCCCTAAATGACATTTTTTTGACGTTGTGAGGCCAAGACGACAGTTAACATCTTTGGCCTAGGCTAAGTCGAAATATGTTCTTCTTGGTTAGACCTTTCTAATGAACTATCGTGCACCCCAAACATATATCGTATGCAAAATTTACGCCCTCAATAAGTTGAGGTATCAACTACCCCCATCAGAGCCCACACACATTTTGGTGTTTCATCTCTCGGGGTTAGGGTTTTGGATGTTTATGGATTTCTCATTTATGATTTATGTTAAAAAGGAATTTGGAGCCTCATTATACTCATCTTCTTGTGAATGAGCATAGTCGTCACATCTCTTCTCAGAGATAAGCTTCCACCATTCTAGTGAGTTCATGTACTCTATATTTTTATAGTTTTTGTACATTTCTTTCATTAATAGAAATTTTGTATTATTGTATATCTATGTTTATTTCATTATCTCTATGTATTTACCTATTATATATTCGCCTTCATTTCCTTCTAAAAATAATTTGGATCAGTGGTATCAAAGCATGATGATCCTTGTCATTTCTTAGTGCATGTCCTCGATGAGGTCAGGGTATAGAGAGTTGGGTCTCAAGCTAGTTTATCCTGAGGAAAACTGCTCTTGCCAACCCAAACAACCTCCCATGGCAGAAGAAAAGAGATATGAGGGAGAAAGATAGTTTATTCATATTTTTCTCAAGGAAGCCCTCATGTGACTTAGGGACATAATGATGGAAATTTTTTCCAAAATCCTTCGAAGACTACCGACAACAATAGATGCATCTTCATCAAGCATCTACTTTGGAGGTGATGCCCCTTTCAAGGTACAAGTTAATTTTGATATTCTTGTGTTTGAAGGTCATATAGATGCGAATGCTTTGGAAAAGTGGTTAAATATGCTAGAAGGTTATTTATCTATCCATAATTTTTCCGAAAGTGAAAAGATCACTTTTGCGCTCCTTAAGGTTATCCCTAATGTCAAAAATTGGTAGGAAACTTACTGTGAGGGAAATTTCACAGAGAAGACTAGAATGTTTGAGGCCGAACCCACTTTGGATTTTTTATGGATGCCATCAAGGAACAATATTACCCTATTGGAAACTATGATGAACAATACATGAGATAGACCAAACTAAGACATAAGATGTACCAAACAATATTGGAGTTCACAAATACCTTCCATATCTTGTGCACCAAGATGGGTATCAAAGACTCCAAGCGACATATCGACCTAAAATAAAATGGGTGTCTACACATGTACATCCAAATAAAAATGGAGTTTCTGGACATCTCGTCACTAGGATCCACTTATTGATATGATGTCAAAATAGAGCAGAAATTTAAGAAGCATAAAAGGGGAGTTCGGGTATGCAAATCTACAACAACCAAAGTATGGTAAATGTGGCCCTAAATCACATAATATCCAACCTCAATATCACCAGTACAAGCTGTAGGAAAAAAAGGATAATTGGAAGACAAATAAGGACACTAGGAAGTGGTGTGAATTCCAAAAAATCCCTTGGCACAACACCGATGAATGGAGCTTGAAATAGTCATTGGTGATCAAGCTCAAATAAAACAAGATGAACCCTGACTCAGAATTTGATTCGGAAAATTAAAAAAGGAAACAGATCATCAATGCAAAACCCACTGCTACCATTACGACCACAAAGATCCAACTAGAAGAGCCAAAGGATACATAGGAATGTGAGCACCTCTTCCATTCAAAATGCGGGTGAAGGGGACCCCACTACATTTCATTTTTAATAGCGTAAGCCAAACAAACCACATCTCAGCAAAGGTTTTCAAGTAGTTGGAATTGTCGACAACACCATACTCACAACCATACAACATTGGGTGGCTTCGCCAGGGATCATATCTTTGCTTCATCTGATAGTGTCTCTTGTCCAATGACATCAACCCTTCAAGGATGAGGTATTTTTTGATATCGCCCCACTGGACGTCTATGATGTTTTGTTAGGCAAGCCTTATATGTGGAAACACCATGTTGTTTATGAGTTTTGACCTCGTAGTGTCTTTTTTACTCCGGGAAGTCATCTCTACATGGTACTAGAGATAGTTTCAACTATTGTCTTGGAAAAAAATGCCACAAAGTAGTCTCTCATACCAAAAAGTTTAGCTTCTTTGTGATCCGGTCATAAGGTGAACAAAAGGACATTGCAACTGCCACAACCCTAGCTCAAGACCTTTTTGTCCAGTAGAAGCAGGTTGACAAGATTGTATAAGAGCACAAAGATATGTGTGCTTCACCTATGGGGGTGCCTCTACATTACCCAACCAATCCAAACTATAACAAATCCCTTCATAGCTCTATTGGCCACAACTTGTTTTAGGCATGCTTGAGGTTCCAACCATTATCCCCTATTGATATAGCTCTTCATGGTGCATATTCACCTACAGATTCCTCCTACACTTATACCAAGGTAGATCATGAAACTATATTGGTTGTGTTGGATTACTGAGAGGGGGGGTGAATCAATAATAGAGAAATTCAATCCTTTTTAACCATAATATGAAAGTGTTATATCAATGTAGCATTATCATCCAATAGTTGCAGAGTAAATAAACAATGAAAAAATGATCAATCATACACATACACAATACACCAGTGTTTTTACGTGTAAACCCAAAGAGGGAGAAAACCAAATAATGTTTTTTCTTATATGTCTTTAAGAATTACATTCATTGGAAGCACCAACTTCCTTTGTTTTCCAGCTACAATTGGAAGGAGGCTCCAACCCCATAATTTCTCAAGATACAACCTAAGGGAATCTCTAACTCCCAAATTCTCTGGCTACAACCAAAAGGAGGCTACAACCCCCTATGTTCTATGGCTACAGCCAGAAGGTGGGTAAAACCACATGTCCTTGCCCCATCCAACCACCTTGACATAGAAGTAGAATGATGGAACCACAATCACACTATCATTGTGAGATATACTGCTGTAAACTAGTACCAATCAACCTGCACCAAAAAACTTGTACCAATAACCTGAACCATGCATCAACATGTACCTCAACCTATACCATAAACTAGTGCATCAACCATGCACCAACCTGTACCAAACAACATGTAATCCACCTGTACCATAAACAAGTGCATCAACCATGCACCAACTTGTACCAAACAAACTACAATCAACCCGTACCAAAAATGTATCAACTACTCATCAACTATGACTCATCAAGATGTACCAACATCATCAACTATACACCTCATGTATGTGCCAACTCATCAACTACTTGTCTCAACCATGTACCCAACATGTACCTCAACCAAAATTCCTCATCAATTTCATCATCTAAATCTGATTTCTAACTCTGTAATAGACCTGGTGTATAAGATCACATACCTGAAAACCTTCCTCAACTTTAACAACAAGAGACTAGCATTTTCATCAAACTCTACTTTAGGCTCATGTGACTAATTTTGGATTAGTCAACAACCCTAACTTGAAATAATCATAACTATGTACCTGTAATGAATAAATATATAAAAATGGTTCACAATTTTCTTCATTGTATTTTATGTAATTCCTCTAGACTTCACTACTTGGAACCTCTCAAAAAAGGAGTTATAGAAAAAATGGCATACCTTGTTGAATTCTGGATTATTCTAGAGAGCGAACTTGTAGAGTGTGCCCCACACAGAATATTTGTTGTATGGATTTGAAAATTGTAAAAAGAATAGTACAGACTGTAATCTAACCAATACATTTTTTCTTAATGAATTTGGATCTATTATGAAGAAGTTATGACGTTTTTACCCGAAACACCTGTTTTAGACTAGTTTCAGGACTAGCACAAACCCTATTTTCCACGGCGTGTAACTATTAAAATACAACGACCCACAAGATGAAATTGGTATCAAAGCTACTTGGATATGTTTCCTTAATTTCCTCCCAATTTCACGGTCTGAATCATTCTATAAAAAACATTATTGCGAAAATGGTGAGACGACCTTTAAATAACATACCTTAGAAAGCATCATCAAAAGAATTTATCCTCCCTTGAATTTCAACCTTCTTTACTTCACCTTCCCTCTAAAATTCGGCTTAGATGTCCTTTGGTTACCTCAATAACTTGTAGATGTTCAATATGCTCAAGTGCGATTAAAATGAGAGAGCCTTGCCTCTTATTTATACTTTCATGTAGCTTCCTCAAGGGGTTACCTTTTAACCATCTTAACCCGCTTTCCTTATTTTAGGGTCAACCCACTTCTAACCACTTGTCAACTTAGTAATTTCTCCATTAAATTTATTATTTAAATAATTTATTTTGTATTCAATTTGACTTATAGTACACTCATCACTTCACTTTATTATTTACCTTCTAAAATCTCTTAAACCTCTTTGACTACTTTGACCTTTTGGGGTTTCTAGATGACTCATGAGGGTTCTCCAACTTCACATGGCCATAACTCTCTAACTGTGAGGATTTATGTGATGTTCCATATACCACTGGAAATGACATGAAATGTACTATCCATATAGAATATTCTTACCTGCAAATATATCAAAACTCATACCATTATCCATCAAACAAACTTGGGTCCATTACCCAAACCTTTCTCCAACTTCACATGGCCATAACTCTCTAACCGTGAGGAGTTATGTGACGTTCCACATACCACCGAAAATGGAATGACATGTACTATCCATATAGAATATTCTTACCTTCAAATATATTAAAACTCATACCATTATACATGAAACAACCTTGGGTCCATTACCCAAACCTTTTTTCTACCGGACTTTCTCCAAGGGTTGACATCAATCACTAAGGGTTGACATAAATCTACAATATCACTCTCCAATGGTTGACATCAATGAAAACCAACAATCCATACCAACTATCCATCAAACTAAGCCAACTATATGACAATCTCCCCCTTTGGCATTGATGGCAACACTTAGTCATGATAACATTCATGCTTATACTCATCATCAATGTTTTTATCTCTCCCCCTTTGACATTAATGGAAAAGGGTATCTCCCTTTGGGGCTACTCCCCCTGATTGAACTCTCCTTGAGGTTGCTCCCCCTTTCTACATGCCTTTGATTTTTCTTTGTGTTTATAAGCCTTTGATTACTCTATCTCCCTTCATATGAATAATATCTCCCCCTTTGACAAAGGGTATCACTCTGAATTCATTTCGCTCATTCTTCCTTTGTGAAAATTTCTCCCCTTGGAAACATGCCTCTTATGCTCTCTCTCCAAGCATTTACCTTTGCATCTGATAAATCTCCCCCCCTTTGTCATCAATGGAAAATGTATCTTTCCATCTGGGGCTTCTCCCCCTAACAAAACTCTTCCTGAAATTGATCTCCAAACCTGAATTGTCCTATTTATGGTGCTTCCTCATGTACATCTAAGACATATAAGATAAGCATTCAAAATAATTCATTTTGGAGTAGAAATTACTTCGAGTCTATGGCGAATATACTCAAAGGCTTCTCTTAGAAGCAGTTTTGTAAAAATGTTTTCCACTTGTTCTTTTGTGCCCACATATTCAACTCTTATGTTCTTCTCTACAACCTTTTCCCGTAGAAAGTGATACTTTATTGGAATGTGCTTCGTCTTGGAGTGCATCACCGGGTTCTTTGAGATACTGATGGCGCTTGTATTATCACAATAGATTGGAATGGGATCATCATACTCAACCTATATATCTGTTAGAGTTTGTTTCATCCATAGAACCCGTGTACAACATGTTGTTGCTGCAATATACTCTACATTGGCTATAGATAAGGATACTGATGATTTTTTCTTGCTTAACCATGATATTAAACACTCACCCAAGTAGAACTTTGCTCCACTGGTGCTTCATCAGTCATCAATGCAACCTGTCCAATCTGCATCTGTGTAGGAAATAAGTGATAAATCCTTTCCTTTTGAATACCATAATCCAAACTATTATCTTCCTTTGAGATATCTAAAAATCCTCTTTACTGCTAATACATTTGATTCCTTTGGTGCTGCTTGAAATCATGCCACTTGTCCAACTGCCTGCATTACATCCGGTATGGATGTTGTCACATATAGTAATCTACCAATCATTGACCTGTATTTCCTCTGGTTTGTAGACTTTGAATCATCATCTTTGCTCAACTTGCAAATGGTTTGCATAGGAGTGGTAACTAGTTTGCAATCTTCCATTCTAAACCTCTTTAACATTTCTCTGATATACTTAGTTTGAGAAATAAAAATTCCTTGGTTGCTTTGACATATCTGAAGACCCAAAAAGAAGGATAGTTCTCCAATTAATGACATTTCAAATTCATTATGCATATCCTTTCCAAATTCCCGGCTTAACCTGTCATTAGTACTTCCAAAACAATATCATCAACATAAATTTCAATTAATAAAATGCTACCTTGAGTTACCTTGATGTAGAGGTTGTTGTCTGCGCTTCCTTTCCATAGTTCGTAGGGAGTTTTGTCATTGTTGTTTCTGAGCATTACTTTATTTTGAATGTGAAATGTTGTATGCACTACATGTGTCCAAAAAATATCTGTCAATTTGAAATCCATTAGCATTGTTTGAGCCATTTCCTTTGTAATTATCATCCATTATGAATCAATCTATGAATCCATGCTCCCGTCCACTATCATATATCTGTCCAAACCTGCTAAGTATTCTTACGAATCCATCTATGTCCATATTGACCAAGACTCTACTTGCACAACTATCCATAATGCTGACCCATTTATCACTATACTATCATGAAGTCTTGATTAATCTATCAAACTGTACTTTTGCTAACTGATTGCTCTGAATCTACCTTCTCAAACTCTGCAATCTGCTCGAAGGATGGTTCTTTGGTCTATCACAACTATCACATAGACTCCCCATGTCTAATATTCATATTACCTGGGAGTCTCTAAGCCATATGACTCAGAAAAATTCCTTCTCTGATGTGTATTCATCATCATCTTCATTGGTAGATTCATCATCATATTCATTGGTAGATTCATTATCTCCCTGAGCTATGACTTCTTTATTTCTATCTATGGATTCATATTTCACTACAATTCCTGAAAGTACAATCTCTTGAACCTATTCCTTATTTACCTATCCTTCCTTTCTTTCAATTATTTTCCAAACCTTTCTATATCTGACATCTTTCTTTTTCTCTGTATAATTTTCTTCATCTCATTTTATTGCCAATATTGTGATCTTTGGTACCTGGTCTTTGTTCACATATTCTTCTTGTTTTCTTATCCATTTTCTCTTTTGAGGCTCTTGTCTATGATTGTTGTTGTTCTATTGTGGTTCTCTCAGAGAGACTGCCATTCTACAATCCTTGTCCATGTGTCCAAAGTTATTACACTTGTAGCATTCCACTTTAGTTCTCAATGATTCAAACATGTTGTAGCTTCTTCTCTATGTTTCACTAGACCTTCTTGGATAACTATTTTGTGTATGTCTTTCAAAGTTGCTTATGTTTCTGCTATTAGCTCTGCAACTTCCAACTTTATGTCCAAAATTATTGCATGCATAACATAAACCAAAAAATATAGTTTGATACCTGGGAGTTGAAGATCTTCTGAAAGGACTTACTCTTATGAATCCTTCTTCTTCATGAGGCTTATTTGTTTCTATCGATCGTCGATTCTAAAATCTGAATCTTCTCGGTGGAGGAGTGTCTCTGTAGTCTTCCTTGTAGGTCTTCTTATCCCCTTTGATTGTTTCTGCCTAAATTTTTTGATATGTTTCTTGTTTTGTTGCTTTGGAGCTTGATCCCTTTTCTGTCTGATTGTATCCAAGTCCGGACTTATCATGATTAGGCCTTTGACTGTTGATAATGTCATCCAAAACTTTTGAGTTGTTCTACATATTTTTCTTCCGAGGATCCTCTCTCAATGTGACAATCTATGCTTCCAAATTTCCGATGACCCTGTCTCTTTCTTCTAACTGTTCTTTGAGTTCTTCTTCAATTCTTTTATATTCTTCTATTTGAACCTTCAATTCTGTGATGATATGCTCTAGTTCTTTAGTGTCTTCCTTTTTGTCTAGTTCTACTTGTAGCTTCTTTTTTTCGTATTTTCTCTTCTTATAACTTCTATGGCAGTAAACAATTATTCTCAGTAGTCGACTTCTGCCTCTTCATATTCTTCTTCGGTGTCTTATTTATCAGAGTCTTCTACTTCCATGAATAGAACTCTTTCTATCTCAGTGTCACTGACTTCATCTTCATCTGATGAGGATATGTCTTCTTTGGTGCATAAGCTTTTCTTGAAAACTTTCTTTGTGGTTCCTTTTCCTTTATATGTTTGTTTTTTATTTGAGTAATCTTCATCATTACCCTTATTTTTATTATGAGGACATTTGTTATCAAAATGATCAATACCATCACAATTAAAACAAATCAATCGAAGCTTACCTTTATATCTATCATTGGTTCCCTTGTTCAATCTCTTGACAAAATTGACCATTTCTTCATCATCTTTCGAGATGTCGATGTTGTTTCTATATTCTTTTTCTTTTTGTTTTCCCTTTTTCTTTGACCTTTTGGATGATTTGAAAGTTGTTTCTTTTATATCTGGATTTTTTTGTTCAGTTGTCATTTAATATGTTGTGAAGATTCCATGTAGTTCGTCCATGCTTATTGAGTCTAGATCTTCTCTTTCTTAAAATGTTGATATCTTAGGATCAAATCTCATAAGAAGAGATATTAGTACCTGTTGAACAATTACAAATTCTTAAATTTCTTCTCCCAATTCTATGATTGCATTTACTGTTTCATCGACTTGTAAGAATTAAGATGCAATATTCTCATCTTCATTCATATTTAGTTGTTCGAGCTGACCTCTATAAGTTTGAAGCTTTGTTGCTTTGACTTTTGAATCTCCTTGATAAATATTTTGAATTTTGTCTCAAATCTCTTTAGTGGATTTACAATGCATAACTTTGGTGTATATCGATTCACCAAGACCATTCAGAAGTGAATTTGTGGCTTTGGAATTATTTTGACCAAGTTTTATTGCTCTTTCATTTGTTGGCGGAATTGTTGGTTCTTTGTATCCATCTACTACAGATTGCCAAATTTAAAATCCTTGTGCTTGTATATATGTTTTCATCCTTCTGCTCTAGAATGCATACTTATGTCCATCAAACCATGGTATTCCATGTTTTCACATGTTGTTTCTCTCCATGATCTACCTTTCTACCTTTCAGTGGTTAAACTGATTCTTGAAGGCACCTTCTCTGATACCAATTTTTGGATTACTGAGTGGGGGGTGAATCGGTAATAGAGAAAATCAATCCTTTTTAACCACAATACGCAAGTGTTATATCAATGTATCATTATCATCCAATAGTTGCAGAGTAAATAAATAATGAACAAATGAGCAATCATACACGTACACAATACACCAGTGTTTTTATGTGGAAACCCAAAGCGAGAGAAAACCACAGAATGATTTTTCTTATATGTCTTTAAGAATTACATTCATTAGAAGCACCAAATTCCTTTGTTTTCCAGATGCAACTGGAAGGAGGCTCCAACCCTCTAATTTCTCAAGCTACAACCTGAAAGAAAATCCAACTCCCCAATTCTCTAGCTATAACCAGAAGGAGGCTACGACCCCCTATGTTCCCTGGATACAACCGGAAGGTGGATACAACCACCTGTCCTTGCCCCATCCAACTGCCCTGACGTAGAAGTAGAATGATGGAACCACTGTCACACTATCACTGTGAGATATACTGTTGTAAACCTGTACCAATCAACCTGCACCAAACAACCTGTACTAATAACTTGAACCATGCATCAACATATACCTCAACCTATAATCAACCTGTACCATAAACAAGTGCATCAACTATGCACCAACCTATACCAAACAACCTGCAATCAACCTATACCATAAACAAGTGCATCAACCATGCACCAACATGTACCAAACAACCTATAATCAACCTGTACTATAAAAAAGTGCATCAACCATGCACCAAACGGTACCAAAAATGTATCAACTACTCATCAACTATGACTCATCAATATGTACCAACATCATCAACTATACACCTCACGTATGTGCCAACTCATCAACTACTTGTCTCAACCAAGTAACCAACATGTACCTCAACCAAAATCCCTCATCAATTTCATCATCCAAATCTGATATGTAACTTTGTAATAGACCTAGAGTATAAGATCACATACCTGCAAACCTTCCTTAACTTTAAAAACAAGAGACTAGCATTTTCGTCAAACTTTACTTTAGTCTCACATGACTAATTTTGGATTAGTCAACAACCCTAACTTGAAATAATCATAACTATGTACCTATAATGAATAAAGATCTAAAAATGGTACACAATGTTCTTAAGTTTCTTTTATGCAAATCCTCCAGAATTCACTACTTGGAATGTCACAAGAAACGAGTTATAGCAAAAATGACATACCTTGTTGAATTTTGGCTTATTCTAGAGAGTGAACTTGTATAGTGTGCTCCGCATAGAATATTTGTTGTATGGATTTGAAAATTGTACAAAGAATACTAAAGACTGTACTCTAACCAATACATTTTGTATTACTGAATTTAGATCTGTTATGAAGAAGTTATGATGCTTTTACCCGAAACACCTGTTTTACACTAGTTTCAGGACTAGCCACAAACCCTATTTTCCACAACGTGCAACTCCAAAAATACAACAGCCCACAAGTTGAAATTGTTATCACAACTACTTGGATATGTTTCCTGAATGAAATCCCAATTTCATGGTCTGAATCATTCTAGAAAAAACGTTATTGTGAAAATGGTGAGATGACCTATAAATAACATACCTTAGAAAGCATCATCAAAAGAATTTATCCTCCCTTGAATTTCAACCTTCTTTACTTCACCTTCCCTATGAAATTCAACTTAGATATCCTTTGGTTACCTCAGTCACCTGTAGATATTCAATATGCTCAAATGTGATTAAAATGAGAGATCCTTGCCTCTTATTTATATTTTCATGTAGCTTCATCAAGGGGTTACCTTTTAACCATCTTAACCCACTTTCCTTATTTTAGGGTTAACCCACTTCTAACCACTTGTCAACTTAGTAATTTCTCCATTAAATTTATTATTTAAATAATTTCTTTTGTATTCACTTTGACTTATAGTGCACCCATCACTTCACTTTATTATTTACCTTCTAAAATCTCTTAAACCACTTTGACTACTTTGACCTTTCGGGGCTTCTAGATGACTCATGAGGGTTCTCCAACTTCACATGGCCATAAATCTCTAACCGTGAGGAGTTATGTGACGTTCCAAATACCACTGGAAATGGCATGACATGTAATATCCATATAGAATATTCTTACCTACAAATATATCAAAACACATACCATTATCCATCAAACAAACTTGGGTCCATTACCCAAACCTTTCTCCAACTTCACATGGCCATAACTCTTTAACCGTGAGGAGTTATGTGATGTTCCACATACCAACGGAAATGGAATGACATCTATTATCCATCTAGAATATTTTTACATTAAAATATATTAAAACACATACCATTATAGATGAAACAAACTTGGGTCCATTACCCAAACCTTTGTGCTACTGGAATTCACTACTGGAATTTCTCCAAGGGTTGAAATCAATCACAAAGGGTTGACATCAATATACAATATCACTCTCCAATGTTTGACATAAATGAAAACCAGCAATCCATTCCAATTGTCCATCAACCTAAGCCAACTATCTAACGGGTTGAACGAATCCAACCCCTCCAACAACAGGTTCATGACACCCCTCAACTAGATAATTGGAAGTACAAGCAAGACAACTTCTCTAGCAAGGAAAACGACTCACCAAGGTTTAGATTCAACAAAATATTTCCAATATACCACAAAAAATTGACGCAATGGGGACCATTTCTTCCTAAGGGGGAAGGAATGATCCAATTGGATATTGGTGGCCACCCACCTATTCCACTAGCTCAAAATATGGTTTTCCACCTTGGCGGTTTTTCTATGGTTTTTCAGGTCCTGAACTTTCAAGGCCATTTTGAGGCCCTAAATGAGATTTTTTCAACATTGTAGGGCCCAAGAGTTGGCGAGAGGCTTTGGCCTCAGCCTAGTTTGAATGTGTTCTTCTTAGCTAGAAATTTCCAACAAGCTATCGTGTGCCCCAAATGGAGATCGTATGCAAAAATTACTCCCTCGGGAAGTTGACGTATCAACTACCCCCATCGAGGCCCACAAACCTTTTGGCGTTTCATTTCTCGGGGTTAGGGTCTTGGATGTTTAGGGTTTTCTCATTTATGCTTTATGTTAGAAAGGTATTTAAAGCCTCATTGTACTGATCTTCTTGCGAATGATTGTAGTCATCACATCGTTTCTCATAGATAACTGGTCACCATTCTAGCGAGTTGATTCACTCTATATTTTTACAGTTTATGTACATTTATTTCATTAATAGAAATTGTGTAGTATTGTATCTATGTGTTTCTTGCAATATCTCTATGTATTTCCTTATTATATATTCACCTTTATTTCATTCTCAAAATAATCTGAATCAGTGGTATCAAAGCAGGATTCTCCTTATTGTTTCTTGGTGCATGTCCCCGACGAGGTTAGAGTATAGAGAATTGTGTCTTGAGCTAGTTTCTCTTGAGGACAACTACTCTCACCAGCCAAAGAGACCTCCCATGGTGGAAGAAAATAGAGATAAGAGATAATGAGATTCTATTCATCTATTTCTCAAGGAATCCCTCATGTGATAAACAATTGAAATGATGGAAAAAATTTCCCAAATCCTTCGATGACTATCGACAAAAACATATATCGTGTCTTCATCAAGCAACCACTTTGGAGGTGCCTCCCCTTTCAAAGTACAAGTTTATTTTGATATTCCTATGTTTGAAAGTGAGATAGATGGGGATGCTTTGAAAAACTGGTTAAATATTCTAGAATGTTATTTCTCTGTCCACAAATTTTTCGACAAGGAAAAAGTCACCTTTGCGCTCCTTAAGTCTATCCCTATTATAGACTTGATTTCCAACCTATAGGCTAGACAGGAATCCATAAAAAGATGTAAGCCAAAATGCACATTTCTCTTAATATTTAAGCCCTTTTGGAGATCCTTGCTAGACACATAGTAGAAAACAGGAAAGGATCCTCATAGGTCACTAGTATCTCAACAAGCAAGGATCCTCACAGGTCACTAGCAGCTCAACAAGAGAGGTTTTGTAAAACTTCTAGATTCAGGGAGTTACAAGATGATAGGAGAGGGATGAGTTGTCTCTTTATGTCAAGGACCTAGGAACTCACATCATTCGAGTCTCTAGTGGTCTCTAGAATATCTAGAAGCTCTCCCAAGGCTCCTCCAAAGAGATATCTAAAAAAGGCAAGTCTTGGGAAAGAGAAAGAGAATTCAAGAAAAAGGTTATCCTTCCCATTTGCGAAGGTGCTTCTCCTATCTATCATAGCCAAAATTTAGTGATCCTAGATTGACCAAGAAGCTTAAGAGAGAAGCAAGGAGCAAGGAGCAAAGAAGAAATGCATTTACATCCAAGGTATGTAATATTGATGTAATTTATTTATGATTTATCAATAGATCATTTCTTTTCCTCCATGTTATTTTTGTTCAATTCATAAATGTTTAGATCTGATTCATTCTATTTTAGATCTTATTAGAAGAAAGTTATATCTAGGGTTATAATCCTAACTGGAGAGGCAGAGAGGTATTGTTTGTCTTTTGTGTGCAGGAAGCAGGTTATGGAGCTTGGAGCTAGAGTTTCAGGACTACAACATCCAGGATATATGAAGGACAACCGACAGATAAAGGTATGCAATATCTACCACTCCTTAGGTTAGTAATGAATCCATGTGTTTGAATCTAGATCTAGAGGAACCATAGGAATATACCCCCTTTCTATCTAGGATCACTAGGATATTCCTAGGGATATTTTGTTGTGTATTCAGTAATATCCCGATGAAATTTTTTCACATAATAGAATTGGCGACCGTACTGGTGAAGAATTTTTTTCTAGTTTGAGTCTCTTTTCCAATCCTTTCCTTTATTGATTTTGGTTTGATTTTGATTTTCTTCCTTTGATAATTTCAGATCCTAGATCCAGTAGATATGAGAAATATGATATAGACCTGGAATATCTAGAACAAATCCATCTTTATTAAAAACAATTTTTTTCCCAAGTCCTCGCTTGTTGCATTATACGAGTCCCGTGATGACCCTTGTCAGTTGATAGGTCTACATATTTACAGAGAAAATCCTAGAACATTGAGGTTAGCTATGTCCTCTAAACAATAGGGTTTTGCAGTGATTTGTTCTAATATGATATTGTCTCTATTTGAGTGTTTTTAGTCACATAAGTTGCTTTAAATTGTTGTTTGAGTGCATTTGTGTGGTTTAATTTTGATTTCTTGGAGAGGTTCCATTATTTTCTAATAATTTCAGTTAATAGAGAACCTATCTGATCTGAAGAGATGTAGTAATACTTGTAATTGGTTGCATTATCTATCCTTTTGTAACTATTGTTCATCACTAGATCTACCCTCCTAGGTAAGTTTTGGGTGAGATATAAGTAGAGACATTGGAGTGGGTTGATCCGGCCTCATTTCCAATTTCCTACATCCCACTTGCTTGTTGTTTCTTGCTAGTTTTACTTTTGCATTTTCTTTCTTGCTTAGATCAAGAATATTTGTTGCATTACAATTGCAAAATAACCTAAAAAGACAAAAAGATTGTTGCATGCTTGATTGCCTTTGAAGCACTAGTGAAGAGAATGCATTAGGAGCATTTTTTGGTTTCAGATCTGAAGTGATTGTTGATTTCTTGGTGTGTGTGTGAGAGAGGTCATTTTTAAATTTACAAAGAAAAATGAAAGTCTCTTCCCCTCCCATAGATAGATTTCATTGAAGTGAAAATTTTGCATCATCATTCTTGCATTGCTTGGTGGGGTCAAGAGTCAAAACATCACCAAAGTTTCATCCACTACCCTTGGACTTAAGCAATAGCCATAAAAATAAAGTGTAATCTAAAACCAATTAGACATTTTTCTTTTTATAGTGAACCAACACTAGATAGGTTTAGAGCCTTGGATTATGATCAGAGAGTAAACTCTCCAAGGCCACCAAATGATGCTTAGGAGTCATTAAAGAGTGATAAATACATTCTTGCAACTGGTGTGTCTAGAGCGTCCTCTAACATAGGAGTTAATCACGAGGTCGCATCGGGGAAAGTAGGGATGTTACCCCTCTCTTCTTGTTTTGGTGTTAGTGATATTGCTTTGATTGCTATGTATCGTTTGTTTCTTCGGTTAATGCCTTCGGAGCTTCGGGATTTGTTACCCTTCCCTTACGTGAGGTCAGACCTACGACTGTTTTCCCATCCATTGATTGTTAGGTGGTATCCTTAGTGACCTTTCCTATGGAGATACAAAGGTGAATACAGTTGGGACATACCTGGGGCAAACATTCGTTCCTGGTCTCAATTCCCTTGGAGGGTTCCTGCCTTAATAAAGGGTGCTTGGAACGGTCAGGGCTATTTCATGTAGATCATTGTAACTACTCCTTATACCTTCACTAACCAATCTTGTGGGGACTTCATCTCCCCCATAGGTTTTCTTTTTGGAAGGCCCCTGAGCCCATTGGTTTTCTTTTATTTAGCCTAGTTTTGATTAGGGGTGTGCTCTTTGAGTTTGAGTCCAATTCTACATTAGGTTGAATTGTGTTTGGATTTTAACATAGTATATTCACCGTAGCTTAACTACCGCAATGGTCCTTTCAACTATGAGAAATTGAACCCATTACAAAGGAACAACCACCTATCATGTGGCATGAGATATAGCTGACAAAGGCTTTGAAGGGCTTGAACTTTGGTTTGACGAGACTTATTTAGTTGAGGTAGAAGTGGTAGATGAATGTTATCCACAAAATTTTAACCCTTCTTTGACTGAACTAGATGCACCTCTACTTGTCCAAGTGAGGGAAATTTTTAGTGTACCTTTCTCTTTGTTTAGTCATCCTCCCACCATGTTAGGAATCACTAGTACAAAATGAGAGATAAGTGACCAGGCGACCAAAAACTTTGGTCACCGCAGTTTTTTCAATGGATAAATGACCAAAATTGATAAATTTTAAGTGATTTGACTAAAAAAGACCAAGATAAATGACTACTTTGGTCATGGGATAAGAAATAAACTAAAAAATACCAAGATAAATGACCAAATTTGGTCACGGGATATAACTAGACTAAAAATGACCACATAACAATTTGTCATTTATTTGGTCATTTTTAGTTGTGTCACTCCAACAATGGAAAATTACAATTTTGATAATGAATTTCTACACTTTTCTAACTTCTAACATTGCAGATGGATTCAAAGACCCCTGTTGTGTTAGAATTCAGAAAACTGTAGACCCCCTCATGTGTGATAGCTTAGCAATTGACACCAAATTAGCTATCATGATGATGTCCTAGCTGTGAGCTAATTATAATATGCAAGATATGTTATATGTCGAGTTGTGGAAATGCACAAGAACTATAGGTTGGATAAAAAACATGGCATTGTAATGTTGCAAAAACAGCATGGAGATCAAAATCAAGACCAATTTCATGTAGATATGGGTCATTAACCGAAATTCCAAACCATGACATTTAACAAGGAACTCATGTCATTGGTAAAAATAAAATCCATGAAGTTTTAGTGATGCATGGGAACTGCACATGATTGAACTCAAAAGTCCAAATCCTTATAGATATGGGTGCTTCACCAAGTTTCCAAATTGAGACATTAAAAAACGTACTTATGCCATTGGTAGAAATTCAACCCATTGTAGTTGAGAATGGAAATGTTGGGATCTTCTTTTTTTATTTTTATTTTTTCAAAGGTGACAAATTAACCTATCATAACTCACTTCAATTAGGACAACCATCATTCACTACTATTAATGTGCAAAATGAACCCAATTACTAGCTAGTATGGTATCAATGGTAATCATTTTTATATCTCTATTAGTGTAAAGGTTCAAGCTAAGCTTACACTAGTAAAGCATAATGGAATTGCTTCATTACTATCCATGTTGAATAATGTTGATTACTCATCCATTACTCTTGTTATCTCCATCTAAGCTCATGTATCATATCCCATATGTATAATGTTTACAATGGTTTAGTTCTACCATGCTCATTATGGATAAGATATGTATACAAGACTATGTATTACTTCACACTTAGTCATCATATCAATTGAATATGTATAATGTGATAGCTCGATATTAAGTAGTTACATATCATACATATCGTGTAGTTATATTGATTACAACTAGTATTAGCACTTGAAACAAGCATGGTAAGCACACTAAGGAATCACTACATGTTACTATATCCATGATGGATATCCTTTTTTATTGACCAAAGAGTGCGTACTCAAGCCAATGTAGGCAAATTCAAATGTTAAGAAGCTTGTGAAGCCAAGCGAGTAGAGCCAGGTAGAATGAGGTGAGTAAGCAGGGCGAGACCAGGAAGGAGGGGGAGACCAGGTTGAGACATACATACATCTTTGATTATTGGATTGGTTGTCATATGAAACCATGTATTGAAGGCAGGAAGTACTATAATGCGTGAAGAAGCTCGAAGTTGAGTAGGGTAATACTAGGTTGGGCTAGACCTGGTCAGGAAATCTCTTGTAAAACATTTTTAGGTGGGCTCAGGTAATGCATACTTGGGCCTAAGACAAACTACGGCGTAACGACCTATCATATTTATTGGTTGGCCCGGAAGAAATATGTTATTTTGGTAAGCGTTTCAACATGAGAATGCTAGACACCCACCCAAGTAGAACGAGGTCAGGTCAAGACGAGATGTGAGGTCGTAGGGTGTAGGACATACATATTTTATTTCTTATTGATTGGCCCCTAAAATTTTTTTATTGAGGGCAGACACAATTATAATATAATGTGTGAATAAGCTCGAAGCCGAGTAGGGTGAGAGAGAGATTAGGCCAATGCACTCACTCATTACCATTATTCAAGGAAAACTATGTCACCTAAAATGACCAACTTGTGGTTTGTAAGGGGGTAGACTTCCTGTCGGATACCTTTGGGTCTTGGTTCATTAACCTGTTTCCATGGAAAATTTTAGGGGCGAAATTTGTCCCATGGGTGAAATTTATCCCCTTCAAATTTTGGTATGGAAAATTTTAAATATTAAAAAAAACACATATTAATCCCAATTCACTCCCCTTTTATTTAAAAAAAAATATTAATTATATATTTAGCTCCAATTTAGATGAATACCAATTTCATTTTCACCTTGGAAAAATGGCGGTCGATCCTCCCTTTCACCTGATTTCTGGGAGTATCCATTGATCCTCCAGGGTTTTCGCCCAACATTTAAGGTTGAAAATGACATGAATTTCCTCCTATTCGCCCCCACCCCTGACTTGGGAATGGCCATTGACACTCTATAATATGTTCTTAAGATATTCTTCCTACGCCTTTGGATTTTAAATCTCATACCATTACATTATCTCTGCATTCAACGTGACTTGGTCACATTATCTCTCCTCAATTTGGGAGCGTCAATTTTCTTCTAATGGTGGTTGGTTTCCCTTGTTTTTCAAAGACTTATCCTACACCACGCAATCAATATTGACTTGTTCATTTTTCTCTCTCGCTCACTAGTTCTGATCTCCTTGGGAGAGTACTGGCAAAGGTTTTTGCATTTAACAACAACCACTTTAGCAACATGGTCGATTAAAAGAGGTTCTGCAGATTTTGCATAATAACATGGAGCCTTGTGTGGAGTTGTTTGTATATTTTTCTCTATTGCAGGGATGCGTGAGCAAGAAATTCATGTCACAAGGAAAAATAGTGCATGCGCACATCATTCAGACTAGATTATTTGAATGTCAAGAGATGTTTTTGTGGAACAATCCTCTCACTTTATATGCAAAGTGTGGGAGTCTGGTGGATGCTCGTAGAGTTTTGGACCAAATGACTGATCCCGATGTGGTTTCATGGACTACCATGATTACTTCTTATTTTAGGAATGGCTATGCTAAGGAGGCTCTGACACTTTTTAATGAAATGTGTAGATTAGGCATTGAATTCATGACACATTTTCCATCCTCCTCCTTGTGTTTACTGACTTCGTAGTTCTCCAGCGGGTTCATGAAGAAATAATTAGAAGTGGGTTTCATTCATATGCATTTGTAGGAAATTCCTTGGTTGACATGTATGAAAAATGTGGGCACGAGAAGGATGTGTATGATCTGTTTGAAAAAAATCCTCAAAGAAACGTCGTCTCATGGAATGCAATGATTGCGGGATATGTGCAAAATGGTTGTATTAATGAAGCACTTAATCTCTTTCAGACAATGACCAAACAGGATGAGGTTTCTTGGACAACCATGATTGTAGGATATGCTCAAAATGGGTATGTTGATGAGGCCTTGAAACTCTTTTTAAAAATTCTTAATCGGAGTTTGGTATCCTAGAATGTTATGATTGTAGGATATGAATAGAATGGATTGATTGATGTAGCCCTGAAGAATTTTCAGAAAATACCTTGGAAAACTATTGAATCATGAAATGCGATGATTGCGGGATATGTGTAGAATGGACATGGCCAGGAATCCCTCAAGATTTTTGAATAGATGCAAGTGGCAGGTATGAAGCTAAATGTGAAAACCTTTTCCAATGATCTCCCAATGAGTGATATCAAATTTGCAGAACCAAATCATCGGTTTGTTTCCTTCAATGCCCAGTTAAGGCCTACTAACATTTTACAGGCGATTAGATGTTGAAACTATGAGAAGGGTGACATCAAACTAGAACAGATATAGATTGAGGCACAATATGGAAACTATGGTGAACCAATTGACAATGAAATGTTTGTTGTGTCATCAAAATAAACATGCTACCTAAGGAAGTTGTTGGCCCTTGGTTAAGGAAGCAAGCGAAGATCAAGGAAGAAAAGGAAAAATGTGAAATGCGTGGAAGACATAGTGACTATTACTGGGTCGAAGTGAGAAAAAGAGCAGAAAAGACAGAGAAAAGTAAAAGGAATCAAGCCATTAGACAAGGAGATCGAGGAAGACATATATGCAGGGAAGACGGATCATGGACAACTCAGTAAGAGGAAAAAGACACCATTGGATTCTTTGTCTCACCGTGCGAGAAGGAAGGAAAGACAGGCTGGCGAAGCCCTGAAAACGTGGGTCAAGTTGACCTAGGGTTTTAGACACCTGGGGTTTTGGTATCTAGGGTTTTGACACCTAGGTTTTGACCTAAGGATGTCAATGAGCTATTGTAATGTATAAATAGAGGTCTAAAGGACATGGGATGGGTTGGTGTTATGATTATTGTTGTTATCTTTGTCATTGTGTGATCGAGTGAGTAATAGTGTGTGAGAAATAAGTGTTGAGTATGAGATCCTTCTGTATTGTAAGATCTTCAGTTGGGTGCAAAGATCAACCCTGCAGCTGGGTGCACACGGAGGGGAGAAATAGAGAAGAAAGAAGATCTGCTAGCTGAGAGTGTAGACAAGAAATGTATGCTTCATCTTAATATATTATAAAGCACAGTCCTGTAGACATAGCCGTAGAGAGAGGGTGAATCACGTATATTTTGTGTTGTGTGTGATTGATACTCTGTTCTTCGTCATTTGATATGCTGCTATTTTCATTTACTGAGTTAGATCTGATAGATAGTTGTGCAGAGTAGATCTGAGATGATAAGTGAGATATAATTGTTGTGTTGTTCTTGCATTGGACCCACTTGATATCCACTTGGTTGTAGACATATCTGTCCTTCAACCCCCCATAGCTACTTCAAGTGAGACTGCATCTGTTTCGCAGGTGTTTCCGAAAGGGCCAGTAGTTAGGGCTTGTTGGTGTGCTCTTGGAGTTGAACCCTGGGTCTGCCCTTGTGCCAACAAATGGTTTTGTTGTCTTGACATGAATCTTCTTGAGGGAATGTCAAGTTGGTTTCCATCGAAGACAGAGATTCATAAGTGGATAGAAGATCAAGGAAAGGACTTCCCTGAAGCCTAGGACAAGAACCCTAATCTTAGTATAGAAGATTGGTTGGAGAGATATATCTTTACTGATATACACAAAATTTTCTTTGGAGGAATCCATCAGGAGCTATATGAGTGGCTAGCTAGGTTGGAAGATACCCAATTTGAGATCAGATCTAGGCCACCTGTGGTCTCGATGTCGACGCTGATCAAGAAGGTCAAGAGAATTGATAACATTGTATCAAGAGCAGTAGATCATTGGTTTGATAGTACCATTGGAGGGTATATCACGGAGTTTATTTTTGACAGAGTAGAGTCATATAGTCAAGCAGAGAGATATTTCTTTAAGGGACCTAGGGGAAAATTTTTACATTTTTTGAAGTTGAGGATCAAGATGCTATTGCATGAGAAGAACATATTGAAGATACAGTAGTTGAGAAGATTCGAAAAAGCTAATGTTCAAGAATTCGAACAACAACAGCGACACAGAGGCTAGACATACGCGCAGTGGGAGAGTGTTCAGAGAAGTTCCTCTAGTGAACCTGTTTAAGAAGAACTACGGGAATGAGGGTTTCTACAGTGGAGAAGAGGCAGATCTGAAAGACGAGGAGCATCCAAAGGAAGGGAAAGTTGAGAACCTCACTGAGAAGAACCAGAAGCTTTAGGAACTATACCAACTACCTAAGTAAGTAGTATTAATCTTATTGTTGTTTCAACAACATTAAGCAATCAGAGTAATCAGAGTCACCAAAGCGCTCAGAGAACTATCACTAGTAGTCCTCCACATACTCAGTCCATAAACCTAGGAATATATGTGAAAGATGAGATGAGGTTACCCACCTTTAGAAGAGACAGATCTAAAGACCCTGAACAACACTGGTTTCTCTGCGAAGCTGTGTCGAGTATTAAGAATATCACTGATGAAGATGTCAAATGAGCTCAGTTCGGTACTACCCTAAGAGATCACACACTGAGTTGGTATATGAAATTTGTCCAAGGAGATACACCTAAACCGTTGAATTCCATTAAGACTTCGCTAATTGTTGAATTCAAGAAACCTAAGTCAAAATCGTAGTGCATTATAGAATCGAAATAAATCAAGCAAAGAATAGCTGAACTGGTATGGGAATTCGATCAGAGATTCAAGACCTTAACAGACCATCTGAGTTTTAAAATCCCAGATGAGCAGAACACAGAATGGTTCATTGCCGCCCTCTTACCACACATCAGAGTTCCTCTGATGCAACAGAAGATTGCTTCACAAGCTGAGGTGCTGGAGATCTCCATGAAGTTAGAATCAGTCCCTATGGGAGAATCTAGCTCAAGTATGGGTCAAATCTTGAGTCAGCTAACTAGTTTGTCTCTGCAGGTCGAAGATATGAAGAAAGACAAGGGAAAAGATAAAAGAGAAGACAACTAGTGTGTTATATGCAGATCATAAGGCCATGACAAGGAGCACTGTCCCCTATTCCATGAATACTTGGCCTCTAGAGCTTCGAGCCCTTGAAGCAAGTCATCTTACCCTGGTGTGAGGTATGAAGAAATAGACATCGCCCTGGTGAGTGCTACTACATGCAAAAATATGTTCAGACACCCACAAATTTGTATTTCACGTTCTGTAAGTCCGTGGGACATGATGATAGATATTGTAGGGCTTACGATCTTATTCACAAAAGGTCAAGGGATATATATATAATTAAAGGTGAAGTCCAGCAAGAAGGAAACACTACGTAGTATAACTCCCCTGGGAGAGGAAACTTCAACCCTCGCGGTGGATTCCGAGGAAGAGGAAGAGGAGGAGGTATGGGTCAAGGTAGAGGATAGATAATATGTTATAACTACGCACATCTAGGACACTTGGCAAGGGATTGTCAGAACCCTTATACCACTTGCAGCTATTGCAACTCCTTCGAGCATGTTATCGAGGAATGTCCAACATTGTCGGCTAAACTTCAAGAGAAATGGGGACCTCAACAGAACCCGCAGATACAATTGATCAAAGAAGAACCTCACGGAGAAGACCCTAGATTTGTTGTTATCACTAGAGGAGGTGGTGTTATAGGAGAAGACAGAAGGACCCAAGGAAAGACTACAGAAGAATCAGGAATCAAGAAAGCTGTAGAAAAGACACAAACTTTTGATGCAAAGAAGGAAAGGCAAATATTTGAGGAGGAAAGACAAGAATTTGGGAGAGACCAAGGTTCTTCATCAAAGGCATGACCAGAAGTAAGAGAATGTGGAATTCCTCTAGCATTTGATTAGTCTGCTTCGGCCGGAGATGGAAAAGAGGCAAGTAAACTTGTCAGTTTCTTGTACACAATTATAGAGCTGATTAAAGATGAGAAAGCTATACAAGAACTATAAAATTTGGTCAGACAGTATGAGACAGGTAGGGTAGATCCTTTACTGAATAAAGCAGTACATCAATTATCTAAGAAGAGAAGGAAAAATAAGGAACTACACCTAAATGCTCAAATTGGAGAATATGATATAGACTATGTGGTCCTCGACTTAGGTTCAGAAGTCAATGTCATGACGAAGAAAACTTGGGCACTGATGGGAAAACCTAAGTTGATCTATTCCCCCATCAGGCCTAGGATGGTTAACCAGTAGGCAGTAATCCCCTTTGGCATATTGGAACATGTCCCTATGGACATCAACGGAGTAAGAATGTTTGCAGACTTTGAGGTAATTGAGATAGTTGATGATAGTTGTCCTTACCCTGTTTTGTTAGGAATTGATTGGGATTTCAATAATTCCACTGTGGTTGATTTAAAGAAAAGGTGAATGAAATTTAGAGGAGATGGCCTTAGGGTCATCGGACCTTTATATCCAGATGAAGGACAACGATACACTAAGCCCATCAGAGAAGAAGACCACGCATATGAACTGGAAAACATATACAAATTAACAGCCAGACAACAAGACTACATTAATCCTACAATGGATGGGAATTTGAGCTGGCGAAGTGACAACGCATGTTCATCAGATTCAGAAGAAGCACTGGAGAACTGGTAGAACAAAATGTATGAAGTATCTACAAGGAGGTGTGCTAGATTAACCAGAGAAGTATGTTGGATCGGCACAACAGTAAGTAACTTACCTACCTTTGATGGTCTGAATCCTTTAGAAACCTTCTTATCAGACTTTGAAGAAAGTGTACCAATGCAACAACGATTGTTGGCAATGGATGAGGCCTTGAAAGCCACACTAGGAAGATGGTGGGGGACACATAAAAACAACATTACAGAATGGGTACAATGTCGTACCCTGATGACTGCGCGATTCCTAACACAAGTAGAAGGCTGAGAATTTCGGTACATAGGTCGAAGCTACCCAAAATACCACATTCAAAGTTGTGAGGAAGCCCGGAGAGACATTCCTCAAGAGAAGTGGGTGCACAAATTCATAAACACACTGGACACAACTCCTATCAACTGGTACCTACAAGCCGAGATGCGCCTCATCACTGTAGATTGGGAAGGTATGACTTAGAACTTTGTCACTACCTTTTTATTTGAAAGACAATATCCTACAGTAGATCAAGGATTACAGGGGGTAAGACAGAAAGTGTTCAGGGAGGCACCTAGCCTTCCTTTGGAACAAGAAGAGGATGAATGGATTGTGCCTCTCCTGAGACTGTAGGGTTGTTATAACATCAATGCTGACGAAGACGATGATCCTAGGAAGGTGAACATCACAGAAACAGAAGGCTAGAGAGATGTGGAAGGACCAGGAGTTGAGCTACCATTTATTCGACGATCAATCAAGATCAAGAAAGTCAATATTGGAACAGAGAAAACACCAAATCTTGCAAATTTTGGAGATTACTGGGATGCTGCTACTATTGACAAGATCACTGAATTATTGCATGAGTATCAGGACTTGTTTCCAACCAAGTTCACTGATATGAAGGGCATTAAAGGGCCTATGGGAGAGATGAGGATCCCTTTGAAACTAGTTGCAAGACCAGTCAAACAGAGACCCTATAGATTGAACCCTAAATATAAGGAGAAAGTGAAGATTGAGCTCGACAGAATGTTGGAAGCAGGGATCATCAAACTTGTCGAAGAATTAGAGTGGATTAGCCCTATGGTGGTACAAGATAAGAATACAAGAGAAATTAGGATCTGCATAGATCTCAGGAAGCTGAATGATGCATGTTTGCATGACCCCTTCCCTATGCCATTCATTGACGAAGTGTTAGATAATGTAGGAGGCCAGGAGGTATATACCTTTACAGATGGATTTTCAGGATATCATCAGATCCAGATTGCCAAGGAAGACTACCATAAGACCACATTTTCTATAGAATGGGGATCCTACCAACATACAGTAATGCCATTCGGATTGAAGAATGCACCAGCCATCTTTTCTAGGGTGGTGGTCAAAGCATTCAAGGAATTTCTACAGAAGTTTCTAAAAGCATACTTCGATGATTGGACTGTTTTTAGTTTATTGAAAAATCACATTGAATGTTTAAGGCTAATGTTGGACAAATGCAGGTAGTGTCAATTTTCCTTGAATCTGAAGAAATGCATTTTCTTTTCACCATTTGGAGTGCTATTAGGTCATATTGTATGAAAGCAGGGATTACTGGTAGATCCATCTAAAATTGTTGTAGGAGGGGGTAGATCAACTATGACAACTCGATGCATCTTCTATTGCATTAGGAGATATGCTAGCACAACTAGGAACTAGAGACATCAACCACCCATTAGCCTTTGCTAGCCAGAAGCTATTAACAACAGAGATAAACTACACCACCATTGAAAGAGAAGGGTTAGCCATGGTGTATGCGCTATAGAAATTTTGCCACTACTTGTTGGGAGGACACTTTAAAATGTTTACTGATCACTCTGCGCTGAAATACCTAGTCAACAAGCCAGTGTTGGGGGGGAGAATATGCATATGGATTCTGTTATTTCAAGAATATGACTTTGAGATCGTAGTTAAGCCAGGAAGAATGAACAAAGGTCCTGACCACTTGTCAAGGTTGGAACATGGAGAAGAACCTACTAGTTTGGAGGATACACTGTCAGATGCACAAATTTTAACCATTAGAAAGATTGATGACCACTTCACAGAGATAGTCCAGTTCCCTTCAACAGGAATGGCACCTAGTGGGTATGCCATCACCCAAAAGAAACAATTAGTAGTGCGCACTGTAGACTTTTCGCTTATAGCAGGACAACTATACAAGATGGGACCTAATGAGATATTGAGGAGGTGTGTTATGGAGGCAAAAAGAACATTGATCCTCATCGAAGCTCATGAAGGAATTGCAGGATGACACTACACAGGGAAAGCCACTGCGCAGAAGGTTCTTTGAGCTGGCCTTTGGTGGCCTACTCTACACAGAGATGCTAAGGATTATTATAGAGCCTGCGATGTATGCCAAAGAGTTGGGAAACCGTTCATAAGAGATGAAATGCTATTAGCACCACAACTGACCCTAAAAAAATTTGAGAAATGGGCCAGTGACTTCGTGGAACCTATAAACCCACCAAGAAAGTGCACAGGAGAAAGGTACATAATCACTATGACAAAAACTTTACCAGATGGGCCGAAGCTAGAGCAGTTAAGGACTATAGTGCCACTACAACTGCGTGCTTCATATTTGATGACATCATAACCAGGTTTGGATGCCCGAAGATCCTTATGAGAGACCAACGCACACACTTCATCAATAAGACCATTGAATCTTTGACTGAGGAATTTGAAATCCACCATCAGAAGAGCACGCCTTGCCATCCACAAGAAAATGGGATAGTTGAAGCATTCAAAAAGATCTTAGAGACATCACTAACAAAGATTTGCAGTGTCAACAGAGATGACTGGGATTTAAGAGTACCAGTGGTACTTTGGGCCTCTATAACCACTTGCAAGAATCTAAAAATGCAGACCCCTTTTAAGTTGGTATATGGTCTTGAAGTCGTTTTCCCAATGTAATATTTGGTACCAAGCCTAAGAATTGTTGCCTTCATAGATATGGATGACTCTGGCGCTGTTCGAGAGAGGCTTGCACAATTGGTCGAACTAGAAGAAGACAAATTTATTGCAGGATTTCATCAGCGGGTTCAGAAGGAACGAGAGAAGGCCTATCACGACAGAAACATCAAAAAGAAGATATTTAGGCAAGGTGATCTGGTACTGGTATATGACAGTAAGTTCATGAAACATCCTGGGAAGTTCAGAACGCATTGGCTTGGGCGATATGAGGTTGCCTATGTTATAGAAGGAGGAGCTGCACAGTTGAAGACTTTGAATGGAGAATGGAAGGAAGGTTTGGGGAATGAGAGCCAGCTGAAGTTGTATTATGACAACTAGTTGCCTCACAGCTCTTGGTAAAAGCATGAGGATAAGGGTCTAGGTACCAAGTGCAGTTGAAACTGGGTACCAGACACAGAAAAGACAGTCTGCATAAGGAAGGAAGGAAAGGAGGACTAGAAATGAAAGCACAGGCTGCACTGTGCAGTCTAAATTCAAAATAAAACCGAAGGATCAGATTTGCAGTGCCTCAGGACGAGTTACAAGTGAGTGTTGGGGGCCTATTGGCCCTTGGTTAAGGAAGCAAGTGAATATCAAGGAAGAAAAGGAAAAATGAAAACTACGCAGAAGACACAGTGACTGTTACTAGGTCGAAGTGAGCAAAATAGCAGAAAAGACGGAGCGAAGTAAAAGGAAGCAAGTCGTTGGACGAGGAGATCGAGGAAGACAGATCAACAAAGAAGACAGATCGTGGAAAACTCAGCAAGAGGAAAAAGACATCGTTGGATTCTTTGGAGCACCGCGCGAGAAGGAAGGAAAGACAGGCTGGCGAAGCCTTGAAAATGCGGGTCAAGTTGACCTAGGGTTTTAGACACCTAGGGTTTTGACACCTAGGTTTCGACCTAAGGATGTCGGTGAGCTATTGTAATGTATAAATAGAGGACTAAAGGACCTGGGATGGGTTGGTGTTATGATTATTGTTGTTGTCTTTGTCATTGTGTGATCGAGTGAGTAATAGTGTGTGAGAAAGAAGTGTTGAGTACGAGAGCCTTCTGTATTGTAAGATCTTCAGCTGGGTGCGAAGATCAACCCTACAGCTGGGTGCGCAGGGAGAGGAGAAATAGAGAAGAAAGAAGATCTGCTAGCTGAGAGTGCAGACAAGAACTGTATGCTTCATCTTAATATATTATAAAGCACAGTTCTGTGGATGTAGCCCTAGAGAGAGGGTGAACCACGTATATTTTGTGTTGTGTGTGATTGATACTCTATGGTTTGTCATTTGATATGCTTCTATTTGCATTTACTAAGTTAGATCTGATAGATAGTTGTGCAGAGTAGATCTGATCTGATAAGTGAGATATAATTGTTGTGTTGTTCTTGTATTGGACCCACTTGATATCCCCTTGGTTGTAGACATCTCTGTCCTGCAACCCCCCATAGCTACTTCGGGTGAGACTACATCTGCTTCACAGGTGTTGCTGAAAGGGCCAGTAGTTAGGGCTTGTTGGTGCGCTCTTGGAGCTGAACCATGGGTATGCCCTTGTGCCAACAGAAGCTTTGGATTTACACAGGAATAACACTTGCGATGTAAATATTATTCTTGATTCATATGGTTTATATGTGCATCAACTTGTCTGAATTTCTGATCATTGTGATGAATATATGATCATATATGCATAGGATTTGTCTAATTGTGGTCTATGACCTGTATTATGAAATCATCTTCGATGCCAGCTTGAAAATAACTTGAGATATTCATATGCCTGAGGAGCCTTCTTGTATTTTCCCTCCTTTCAATTTGGATTGTTTTCCTCCCCACTCTTTTTCCACAAATGTCTGATTATTCTGTTTCAATTTGAGACAAACTAATACCACAATGAGCCTTTGTATTTAAGTAATATCTAAACAAATCTTGAAGAAATAGTTTTCTAGAATCATCTGACATTGGAGTGATAGTGAGTTGATCAACTGTATGAAGTTTGGTTGAGTATCATTCCTTTGCCCAGTTATGTTGAGCATCATTGTTGAGAATACTTTCAATCTCAATTCAACATTTTGGTTCTTATTTGTAACATGGAGTATAAAGAGAGCTTGGTGCTCTTAATTAAATTTCCAATCCCTCATACATGAGAGAATCCAATGGAAACGCTGCAATCCAAATTGTTAAATCTACTAAAAGAATATTGACTATGCACTACATTTATCCAATGGGATTTCATTGAATGCCCTAGAATGGTTGTTAAGAGTTGTTGTCATTGGTGCAATAAACAGTCATTCCACAAGCCAATGCTTGTTACAATACAATCCTCTAATGATTTTTTAATTTTTTGTTGAGATTGGAGGAATTCAAATGCGTTTTTTGGAATTTTCGTTGAGATTGGAGGAATTCAAAGGCGAGGTGGTCTATGGGAACAATTTCTCATGAGATAAGGATGCCAATGTTGATTCTTGTTCTAGAAGGCTTGAATTAAGGAATAGTATTCCTTACTATAATTAAAGTAATTCTACTTGGTATAGTGAAAAATTTCTCAAATCTCTTCATTTTGGCTATAGCCAGTGCTTCCATGTTGTTTGATTTTTATTCCTATTTCCCTTGTAATTTATTATAACAGGCTTTGACTTTCTCATGTTCAAAATTTCCTTGTTTTTGTTACTTTTCCTGGTCCTACTTTTTATAGGTTGAGAACAAGTTCTTTCTAAGAGCAATTGTTGTGCTTCTCTATTGCACGGAAAGGGTTTGACAAAGTGCATAGTTCATATGTTTTTTATTTTTTATTTTTTATGAAATGACATGATCAAAGGATATGCACAATAAAGAGCTTGTGAAAAATCCCTTGGGTTGTACTATCAAATTCCAAAGGCGAGCATAAAACCGAACAATTACACATTTACCTTGGTACTGAAGGTTTGTGTTGGTCAGTTAGCTTTATAGGAGGGTATAAATATTCATGATGATATTAGCAGGGATGGAAATGAATTGGATGTCTTTATGGGGACTGTGTTTCTAGATATGCATGTGAAATGCAGTAGGGCAAAGGTTTCTTGCAAGTTGTTTGATGAATTTTCGCAAAGGGACCATGTGTCATGGACTACAATGATTGTTGGATATTCATAGAGTGGTTATTGTGAGGAATCACTGAAGTTGTTTAATCAAATTCAGAATTCTGGATCGAAGCCAAATACATTTACATTCAATAGCGTTTTCAGTACTTGTGTGAACCTCGAGGACCTGGAACATAGCAATCATATTTATGGACAGATCATTAAAATGAGATTTGAGTCCGATGTTTTCGGTATTCCCAGAGTGCTAAACTAGAGGATGCACGTGAGTTGTTTGATAAAATGATTGTATGAAATTTAGTCTCATAGAATGATGATTTTGGGATATGCCTTGCATGGGCATGGTAAAACTACATTGCTACTCTTTGATGAAATGCAACAGGCGGGCATGAATCCAAACCACATCATTTTTTGGGTGTTCTATCTGGTTACGTCGAAAGGCGTATCCCTATTGACAATGAGCACAATTAATGACCTTTTAATCTAAAATTCTAATCTGATGGCTAACAATTGAAGACACTGGCATATTCTTAGTCGTCCTGCCAAATCAATGGATGTTATTTCCTCTTCATAACTTTCTTGTATTTTTGAATGCATCCGTTAACCTATTTACCTTTTAACATTTACCTAATCATATTAAGAAATTACTGTAGCACTATATGATTGCCACATTTAAATGATTAAACTTTGGATTTAGCACGCTGGCTGTGCTGGCTGTAGAAGCTCATTTTCTGGTTGTGCATTTCATTTTCTGACTGTGCGTTTCATTTTCTGTCCAAGCCTTTCGACGTTCATCAGCCATGGTTTTGAGTGGTTGTGCTAGTTGTAGTCATTCTAAACTAGCGGATGATAGTTGGCATTACTTTAGTTCTATAAATCATGACTATTGTCTCATGCCAAGAGAGGAACATTATACATGCATGGTCGACTTCCTTTGTTGAGCTAGGTGTCTGGAGAACTTTATTAAGAAAATGTCATTTGAACCAGATAGCATTGTGTAGATTTCTATTCTTAGTGCCTTCAAGATTTATGTAAACGTAGAGACAGGTCAACATGCTACTCAACGCCTTTTTGAGTTGGAAGCAGAAAATACTTCAACCTATGTTATGTTGTCAAATATTTATGTTGTAGTTGGCCAGTGGGAAGATGTGGAAAAGGTGAGAGTGCAGGATAGGCGGATTAAAAAGAGGCCAGGGTGTAGTTGGATGGAAGTTAAGGGCAAAGTACATACATTCCTTGTAGTAGATAATTTGCACCTAAAGCGAGAAGAGAATAGCACAAGGCTTTACTGAAATCACCTTTCATCATGTGTATAGAAAACTTAACACTGAGGTAGATGCACTGTCTAAAGAAGGCATGTTTTTGAACCTAATGACTAACATTATTATTGAACAAAGGGATGGAGTTATTCATCCAGAAAATCAGATGTCAGTAAATAGAGCATGAGCAATAATTTCAAATGATAAGGATACAAAAATTTTATGTTTTGATATTTTGGTTATAAAATTGTTTCACAATTTGTACACAGGAAATTCTACGTCGTTTTCTTTCAATTGATTAAATTCTGAGGCTAGATAGAGGAGGTGAAAACCTTGGTACAGACCCTTTATGGGGTATTATGACTCCTTTTTTTTTAATAAATATTCACATGGGAATAACAGGTCGAAGACTACTTTTAAAATATAGGTTGTAGGTTTGCATAATCCTGTAAAAAAAAATTCTGAATGTGATTAGGTGAAATACTCTTTCAAAAGAAGGAAGAGGTGGTTGTGGGCATGTGGATGGTAAAAGAAACTTGTGAGATATTTTCTTTCAACACTCAATTGTTATCCATATTTTCAATTCCTCCATTTTGCAGTCGGTTATCACTTCTGTTGGGATTATTTATGGTACAATGATGTTATGGACATGTTTTTGGGCCTTTTTGGACATACAAATTGTATATTTAAATACTCTTTGAAATTGTTAAGTTGTTTGGTGTGGTTTCAAAATCTAGGATAACATTTTGGCATGGTTATGAGTCTAAATTTAGTGAAAGCAGGAATACTCTTTTTGGAGTAATTTTTTCATAGAATATCAACGAAATTTTCTTCAATGAAGATTGTTTGTCAGACATGGATCTATGATAAATAATATAGGAATCATTGGGTTTATGCCTTGGTGTTTTTTTGTTTTTATCTTTTGAAATGTTGAAACATGCATTTGCAAAAAGTACAGGTTTTGTTATCTAATAAAAGGCTATGACTACAACAGAATAGCCATGCCAAATGTGTTTCCAATATGTATGACTGCAATTTGGCCTTCCAATTTCTATCATCATTGATAAAGATTCTAGATTTGTTAACACTTTTTGGTAGACCCTGTGGAACATATTAAACACCAAACTAAAGATATCCACCAAATTTCATCCTCAGGAAATTGAGCAAATGGAGGCAATGAATAAAATGGTAGTAGATATAATCCGAATGTATAATCATCAACATCAACGAAATTGGGACAGGAGTGTGCCTTATGTACAACACATATGAAACAGGGCAATGCATAGTTCCATGGGTAAGAGCCCATTTGAAAATTGTTTTAGTTTCCAACTTTTAGCACCAACAGACTTGGTAAATCTACCAAAAATAGAAGCAACTTCTACATGCACACAATTAATACTGATAAGGCTGAAAGTTCATTAATAAACTTCAGATGATGAAACAAGTTCCGAAAACCCTTTGGAGGTCGGGTGCCAAGGAAAAGGCATGACATGATATGCACATGGAATACAATAATTGCAGGATATGCTCAAAATGAGCATGGTGATATATGGCCATGAAGTGTTTTTTCCAAATGCATCAGGAAGACATTAAGCATGATCAAATTTTCAATATCAACTAATATTCAACTACAACAGAGTTCAATATTTTGCACTTCTTATACAAACATTTAATAAAGAAGTTGTAGAGTCATATCCTACAATTATTGTTAAGGTGGTTTGCAAGATAGAGGGTATTAATACTTTAGATATGGAAACATTGCCAAAGAAGGGTGTGCCTAGTGAATTTTGGAGATATGGTTATCAATCAAGCAACAGTTCTTCTCTAGGCTCATTTCCTTTTGAGGCTTTGAATATTTTGGAGAAAATACCTTGAAAAACACTTGAGAAATAAGGTGTGGAGACTTCATTAATACAAGAAGGTGCATTTATTTTATAATGTCTTCCTATCCCTCCTAACTGTGTACAAATTCTTAACATGTGGGGAAATACCCTTAATGACATATGACGGTGCCACACACACATGCTGAAGAAAATTGCTAGTGTTTTTGAAGAGATCAAGGACTCAAGGTCTGGAAAAGATAAATTCATGTCACATGAGGCTGAAGCAAAGAATATACAATCCTTTTTCATGGATTATCTGTGTTTAAGGCCTAGGATAAAGATACCTAGAAGCAAGTTTCCATCATCCAAATTTCCTGGAAATGCAAAATGTAAAAAAAATAGATTTAAATTTGTGGCTTGATAAAATGCATAGTTTTATTTATTTATTTAGTAAGAGTTGTGATATATCATCTCATTGTGTTGTTATATCACATGTAGATCTTACTGCTCTTACAATCCTCAACAACATTAGCTACCAAGGTAAATGAAAATACAAGAATATTATCTGAAGCAACTTCCATGGAAAGTTCAACCTCTGCCTCTCCAAGATAAAAGTAGCAGTTCTATCTAGCCACATAATAACAATCCATCGTGTTCCAGTCTTGGAAAGGCTTCAGGATCATCTTCCAGAGAGGATTCTAAAAGTTTTGTAGCAATTTATTTGAGTACTAAAGCCTTGAGTTTATTATTTCACCATAGCACATCAAGAAAGGTTATAACGAGATCTACTATGCTAGGAAATAAAAATGAGTTTGTGAAAGGGGAATCTGTTGGATGTTGTAGACACACAGAATTTGAGGCAATATTACACTCTAGAATGGCATTTGACAAGGGGGTTGATGTTGTGCATGGCGATAATGTAGTCAGTAAGATAGTGGCAATTAGATTTCCAAACATGGGGGGAAGTTTTGTTTGTGAAATTCATACACAACACCATGTAGACAATGAGTCACTTTGTAATGGCTCCCTACAACTTAATGCTAAGTTGAAGAAGAGCACTAACAATAAAGTTGGAGCTCCCCAAAATGATGATGGATACAGATCCTTCAAATTTAATCATGTTGATGTATGTATTAAGAGTGTTGAGGAAGTTGGGAACCGAATGCAGATTCGAGAAATAGATCAACCTTCTGCATCAGGATTATGTGAATAGATGGATCTTACAAAGGGTTTTCTTTGTTGATTAAGGTTGGTTGTCATTGATGTCAACCCTTGAAGAAATACCCGTAGCACAAAGGTTTGGGTAATGGACCCAAGATTGTTTGATGTAAATATGACTCATTATTGTTTTGTCATGGTTGATAAGAAGTAAATATGGATAAATTCCAAAGTGGTCCCCTTATGGTGAAATCCCTCACGGGAAGACGCTTTGTGGAGTAAGATAACCCATGCTTAATTGTGGAATAATGATATGAAGGACAACAAATTTGTCAGGGAAACTATTGTATATGGATATTTCTTGTCATTCCATTTCTGGTGGTATGTGGAACGCCACATAACCCCTCACGGTTAGAGAGTTATGGCCATGAGAAGTTGGAGACCCCAGGTTTGGGTAATGGACCCCAGTTTATTTGATGGGTAACGGTATGAGTTATGATATATTTTCAGATAATACTATTCTATATGGATAGTACATATCATGTCATTTCTGTTGGTATGTGGAACTTCACGTAACTCCTCACGGTTTGAGAGTTATGGCCTTACGAAATTGGAGGACCCTCATATGTCATCTAGAAGCCCCAAAAGGTCAAAGTAGTCAAAGTGGTTTAAGATATTTTAAAAGGTAAATAATAAAGTGAAGTAATGAGTGTATTATAATTCAAAGTGAATACAAAATAAATTATTTCAATAATAAATTTAATGGAGAAATTATAAGTTGGTTAACTCTAAAATAAAGAAAGTGGGGCCAAGTGACCTAGAAGATGTTTTTAAGGAAGCAACTTGGAGAGTATAAATAAGAGGTAATGCTCTCTCATTTTAGGTACACTTCAACATATTGAATATCTATAGGTGTCTAAGGTAACCAAGGTTATCTAAGCTGAAATTTTGAGGGAAGGTGAAGAAAATAAGGCCGAAATGTAAGTAAGAATAAATTCTTTTGATGGTGCTTTCTAAGGTATGTTATTTACAGGTCATCTCACCATTTTCGCTATAACTTTTTTTCTATAATAATTCAGATCGTCAAATTGTTGAAATTGAGAAAACATATCCAAATATCTATGGTAAAAAATCCATCTTGTGGTTCATTGTATTTTTGGAGTTACACTCCGTGGAAAAAAGGGTTTGTGGCTAGTCCTGAAACTAGTCAAAAACAGGTGTTTCGGGTAAAAACGTCATAACTTATTCATAACAGATTCTAATTCAGTGAAATCAAATGTGTTGGTTAGGGTACAATATTTAGTATTATTTTTAACACTTTTAGATCATTTCAACAAATATTGCGTGCGGGGCACTCTCTACAAGGTCGCTCTCTAGAATAAGCCATAATTCAGCAAGGTATGCCATTTTTTCTATAACTCCTTTTATGAGAGGTTCCAAGTAGTGACAGTTGGAGGAATTGCATAAAACAAAGTAAAGAACATTGCGTATCAGTTTCAGATCTTTATACGTTACAGGTACAAAGTTATGATTACTACAAGTTAGGGTTGTTAACTAATCCAAAACTAGGCATGTGAGACTAAATAAAAGTTTGATGAAAATGCTAGTCTCTTGTTGTTAAAGTTAAGGAAGGTTTGCAGGAATGTGATCATATACACCAGGTCTATTACAGAGCTACAAATTAGATTTGGATGATGAAATTGATGAGGGATTTTGGTTGAGGTACATGGTTGAGACAAGTAGTTGATGAGTTGGCACATACATGAGGTGTATAGTTGATGATGTTGGTACATATTGATGAGTCATAGTTGATGAGTAGTTGACACACATGATTGGTACATACTTGGTACATGGTTGGATGCACTTGTTTATGGTACAGGTTGATTACAAGTTGTTTGGTATAGGTTGGTGCATGGTTGATGCACTTGTTTATGATACATGTTGATTACAGGTTGATGTACAGGTTGATGCATGGTTTAGATTTACTGGTACAGGTTTATAGCGGTATATCTCACAGTGATAGTGTGACAGTGGTTCCATCATTCTACTTCTACTTCAGGGCGGTTGGACAGAGTAAGGACATGTGGTTGTAGTCGAAGAACATAGGGGGTTGTAGCCTCCTTCTGGTTGTAGCCAGAGAATTGGGAAATTGGAGCTTCCTTCAAGTTGTAGCCTGAAAAACTAGGGTGTTGGAGCCTCCTTCCAGTTGTAGCTGGAAAACAAAGGAAGTTGGTGCTTCCAATGAATGTAATTCTTCAAGACATATAAGAAAAAGAATTATGTCGTTTTCTCCCGATTTGGGTTTCCACGTAAAACACTGGTGTACTGTGTATGTGTATGATTATTCATTTGTTCATTTCTTATTTACTCTGCAGTTATTGGATGATAATGCTTCATTGATATAACACTTGGATTATATGGTTAAAA
>ML786196.1:49664-112453 GCA_009831015.1 Picea engelmannii | reverse complement strand
TGTAGATGAGTTTTATCTTGCTGTAGTTAGATGAATTTCATAGCTAAGTTACATGCTTAATGTTTTCAAGCCTTACTCATATTGTGAATGATTTCTTGAATGAGAATTCAATGTGTAGTTTGACTTCAAGCATTAAGATAGTTGTGAATGTTTTTTGAGTTATTTATGCTTTCAGTACTTTGATTTGATTTGATGATAGTTGTTAATAAATGAATGGAAGAATACAATGAATGCATCTCTTGAATAAGAGTTTTGTTCTTCTAACATTTGATAGGTCTTAGAACTAGTTCGAACATCTCTTGAATGCTTACTGTTTTTACTCTTTAGAAAAACAAGTGTTGGTTACTGTTATGAGATCTATGAAGATGACTTCTGAATAGAAGCTTAGCATCTCTTTCATATTCAGCCTTAGAATGGGTTTGGTTTATCTCCATTTAAGATAAAAACTATCTCTAAATCCATATACTTTGGATGTGCCTCTAAGTCTTACAAACACCGGATTGACAATCATTTGCACTCTAATTTACTTGAGTAGATTGGAGCCTAACAAGTGGTTCCATCATTCTACTTCTACTTCAAGGCAGTTGGATGGGACAAGGACAGGTAGTTGTAGCCACCTTCCGGTTGTAGCCGTAGAACATAGGGGGTTGTAGCCTCCTTCTAGTTGTAGCTAGAGAATTGGGGAGTTGGAGCTTGCTTCAAGTTGTAGCCTGAGAAAATAACGGGTTGGAACCTCCTTCCAGTTGCGGCTGGAAAACAAAGGAAGTTGGTGCTTCCAATGAATGTAATTCTTCAAGACATATAAGAAAAATAATTTCATGGTTTTCTCCCGATTTGGGTTTCCACGTAAAACACTGGTGTATTGTGTATGTGTATGATTGTTCATTTGTTCATTGCTTATTTACTCTGCAGTTATTGGATGATAATGCTTCATTGATATAACACTTGGATTATATGGTTAAAAATGATTAAATTGCTCTATTACTGATTCACCCCCCCGAGTAATCCAACAATTGGTATCAGAGCCGGTTCCTTAAGGAAACAATTTAACCACTGGAAGGAGATCATGGATTATTCTGAGAATGGAGTTCCAATGTTTAATGGTCAGAATGGTTTTAAGTATGAGATGTGGAGCATAAGGACGAAAACATTTTTACAGGAACAGAGACATTATATTTGGCTATCAGTTGTTACAGGATATGATAGTTCAAAAAGGGAAAAGACTGCAACGAAGAAGGAATTGAGGAAAAATAACAAAATAGCAATGGATTTCATCTGGGAAGGATTACCTAATCTGGTAAGAGAAAATGTTGGTAAATGTTCATCAACAAAAGAACTTTGGGATAAGTTAAATGACATATATTCTTCACCCATCACAAATTCAGAAAATGTCAAAGAAGATGCATAAACAAATCAAGAAGAATTATGTTCACAATGTTAAGAAGATTCAGAAGATGAAGAGTACATAATCACCAGAGGTATGTTTTTTTGTGTTAATTGTGAAAAACATGGACATCTTGAAATAGAATGCCATGAAGAAAATGAGACATGAAAAATAATTGAAAAGGAATACAATTATAAAGAAGAATTGATTAGTGCTTTAGATGAACTAAGAGAAGAAAAAAATTCACTCAAGAAAGAATTTACGAAACAAAAGGAAAGTTGTCACATTTTTTAAGAAGCCCAACAAGTCATCGCGAAATTAAGAACTCAGCTAGAAGAAGCCAGAAAGATCGAAGAAAATCTTGAATATCAAAAGCAGTGTTTGGAAACCAACATAGCAGCACAGAAGGAAGAAGCAGAAATGAGAGAGAAGATATTGACAGATCATCTTAAGGAAATAACTAACGATCTAAACTATCTTGAGGCAGAGTTTGGTCAAGAAGAAAAAGGACTTGAAGAAGAAATAATCACATTAAAAATTCAGCTTGAAGAAGCAAAAAGAACAGAGGAAGTCATGAAGTCTCAGATAATGAAGAAAGAAGAAGAGGTTGAGAAGCTTGAAGAAGTTGTCACATTGAGAAGTAAAATCGCCAATCTCAACACGAACATTGAAGAGACAGAAACATCCGCATCAGTTATAGAGAATGAAGAGAAACACTCTAGGTTGCTAGAAAAGAAGAATGAAGAAAATAGAAAGAGTTATGTAGAAGTACTCAAAGGAAGGAATCATGGTCAACCATAATCTAAGAAAACTATTAAAGATACTTCTTCAAGGGGACCATCCATGTTCAAGCCACAAATAAGCTTCAATCATGATCATGATCAGTCAAGACAAAAATTCATAAGGACTACACCACAAAGAAGATCATTCACTCCCAGGTATGAAAATTTATTTTATGGTCATTGTTTTTATTGTACTAACTTTGGACATAAGGTTGTAGATTGCGGGGATTATAAAAGAAATGTTCAAGCAAGAAGTTCCTATGTGGTCCTATGTAACATTGAGTGTTACAAATGTCATAACTATGGACACATAGCTAGTGATTGTAGAAGCATGATCGATACTTCCATGAAAGAGAATACTGATATCAGATATAAGAAAGTATGGATAAGAAAACAAGAAGAACAGGTGAACAAAGACTAGGTACCAGAGATTGCAAGATTGACAATAAAATGAGATGAAGAAAATTCTACAGAGAAAAAAAAAGATGTCAGATACAAAAAGGTTTGGAAAATAACTTAAATAAAGGAAGGGCAAGTAAATAAGGAACATGGTCAAGAGATTGTACTTTCAGGCATTGTAGTGAATGATGAATCCATAGACAGAAAGAAAGAAGTCAGAGCTCAGAGAGATAATGAATCTACCCATGAAGAAGATGATGAATCTACCAATGAAGATGATGATGAATACACATTAGAGTAGGAATTGTTCTGAGCCATCCATCTTAGAGACTCCCAAGTAATATGAATATTAGATAGGGGGACTCTATGCGATAGCTGTGACAGACCAAAGAACCATCCTTAGAGCAGCTTGCAGAGTTTGAGAAGACAGATTCAGAGCAATCAGTTAGCAGAAGTATAGTTTGATAGTATAATAATAAATGGGTTATCATTATGGACAATTGTGTAAGTAGAGTCTTAGACAGTATGGACAGAGATGGATTTGTAAGAACACTTAGCAGGTTTAGATAGATATATGATAGTGGACGAGAGCACAGATTCGTAGATTGGTTCAGAGAGTGGTTCAGAGACAAAGGAACATTATCGTAATGGATGATAATTACACAGAAAATGGCTCAAACAATGCTAATGGATTATAAATTGACAGATATTTTTTGGAAATAGGCAGTGCATACAGTAGTTCACATTCAAAACAAATTAATGCTTAGAAACAACACTGACAAAACTCCCTACGAGCTATGGAAATGAAGACCAGCAAATGTGAAGCACTTCAGAGTTTTTGGAAGCAAATGCTACATCAAAAGAGAAGATGGAAGAATGATAAAGTTTGACTCTCGTGGACAAATCAGTACTTGTTGGTTACTGAAGTACAAGAAAATCATACAACTGTTACAATATGAGATTGAACAAAATTGTGGAAAGCATCAACATAACAATTAATGAAACAGACAGAACATAATCAAAGGAAGAAGAAAATGAATCAATGGAACAACCTTCCGAAGAAGAAGCAGAGGATGAAAAGGAAGATGAAGAGGAAGATGAAGAGAATCCAACAGAAACAGAAGAGAAAGTTCAACAAGTATCTCCAAAGACACCCAGTAAACGAGTACAGAAGAATCATCCTTCAGATCAGATTATTGGAAACAATGATGCAAGAGTTGAGACTAGAAAAAGAATCCGTTCACCGGAACAAACACACCTAGCACTCTTATCTACAATTGAACCAAATTTTTTTTAAGAAGCCAGTAAGGATGAATTTTGGAATAAGGCCATGGATGAAGAATTGGATCAAATAGAGAAAAATGACACTTGGGAATTGGTTCCAAGACCAAAAAATAAGAATGTGATCGGCACAAAATGGGGTTTCAGGAATAAATTAAATGAAGATGGACAAGTTACAAGGAACAAAGCTAGATTTGTATGTAAATGATATGCTCATATTGAAGGAATTGACTTTGAAGAGTCATTTGCCCCAGTTGCTAGAATGGAAGTAATATGTTTTCTTTTAGCTTATGCATGCTCCAAAAAATGTTAAAGTATATCAGATGGACGTAAAATCAACTTTTATGAATGGGGAACTTGAAGAAGAATTCTACATTGAACAACCAAAAGGATTTCAGTTGTCAGAGAACACAGATTATGTGTGTAAATTAAAGAAGGCCTTGTATGGTCTAAAACAGGCTCCTAGAGCATGGTACTCCAGACTAGATAAGTATCTACAGTAGGCAGGGTTCAGAAAAGGAAGTGCAGACAACAACCTGTACATCAAGGTAAGTCAAGGTAATATTTTATTAATTGAAGTTTATGTTGATGATATTATTTTTGGTAGTGATGATGACAGATTAAGCCAGAAATTTGCAAAATATATGCAGAAAGAATTTGAAATGTCTCTACTTGGAGAACTATCCTTCTTTCTGGGACTTCAGATACGTCAAAGCAACCAAGGAATTTTCATTTCTCAAACCAAGTATATCAGAGAAATGCTAAATAGGTTCAGAATGGAAGATTGCAAACCAGTTGTCACTCCCATGCAAACTAGTTGCAAGTTGAGCAAAGATGATGATTCAAAGTCTACAGATCAAAGGAAATACAGGTCAATGATTGGTAGCCTATTGTATGTGATAGGATCCAGACCAGATGTAATGCAAGCAGTTGGACAGGTGGCACGATTTCAAGAAGCACCAAATGAATCACATGTATTAGCAGTGAAGAGGATTTTCAGATATCTCAAAGGAACATAAGAGTTTGGGCTTTGGTATCCAAAAGGAAAGGATATATCACTAATTGCCTACACAGACGCATATTGGGCAGGCTGTATTTATGACCAATGAAGCACCAGTGGAGCAACGTTCTACTTGGGTGAGTTTTAGTATCATGGATGAACAAGAAATAATCATCAGTATCTCTATCTACATCCAAGACAAAGTATATTGCGGCAACAACATGTTGTACACAGGTTCTTTGGATGAAACAAAATTTGACAGATATACAGGTTGAGTATGATGAGCCCATTCCAATATATTGTGATAATACAAGCGCCATCAGTATCTCAAAAAACCCAATGATGCACTCCAAGACGAAGCACATTCCAATCAAGTATCACTTTTTACGGGAACAGGTTGCAGAAAAGAACATCTGAGTTGAGTATGTGGGCACAAAAGAACAAGTGGCAGACATCTTTACAAAACCACTTTCACGGAAAGCCTTTGAATATCTTCGCCAAAGACTTGGAGTTATTTCTACTCCAAAATGAATTCTTTTTAAATGCTTATATTATATGTCTTATATGTACACGAGGAAGCACCATAAGAGCACAGTTCAGTTAGGGGGAGCAGCCTCGGATGGAAATATATCTTTACCATTGATGACAAAGGGGGAGAGATTTATCAGATGCAGAGGATAGAGGCATGGCTCTAGGGGGAGAAGATTTATCAGATGCAGAGGACAGAGGCATGGTTCCAGGGGAAGCATGAGTGATATGATTTTAGTATTGCATCAGAGTGTTGCCATCAATGCCAAAGGGGGAGATTGTTGATTAAGGTTGGTTGCCATTGATGTCAACCCTTGAAGAAAGCCCCGTAGCACAAATGTTTGGGTAATGGACCCAAGATTGTTTGATGTAAATATGACTCATTATTGTTTTGTCATGGTTGATAAGAAGTAAATATGGATGAACTCCAAAGTGGTCCCCTTATGGTGAAAGCCCTCACGGGAAGACACTTTGTGGAGTAATATAACCCATGCTTAATTGTGGAATAATGAGATGAAGGATAATGAATTTTTTAGAGAAACTATCCTAGATGGATAGTGCTTGTCATTTCATTTCCGGTGGTATGTGGAACATCACATAACCCCTCACGGTTAGAGAGTTATGGCCATGAGAAGTTGGAGACCCCAGGTTTGGGTAATGGACCCAAATTTGTTTGATGGGTAACAATATGAGTTATGATATATTTTCAGATAATAATATTCTATATGGATAGTACATGTCATGTCATTTCTAGTGGTATCTTGAACTTCACATAACTCATCACGGTTTGAGAGTTATGGCCTTACGAAGTTGGAAGACCCTCATATGTCATCTAGAAGCCCCAAAAGGTCAAAGTAGTCAAAGTGGTTTAAGATATTTTAAAAGGTAAATAATAAAGTGAAGTAATGAGTGTATTATAATTCAAAGTGAATACAAAATAAATTATTTCAATAATAAATTTAATGGAGAAATTATAAGTGGGTTAACCCTAAAATAAGGAAAGTGGGGCCAAGTGACCTAGAAGATGTTTTTAAAGAAGCTACTTGGAGAGTATAAATAAGAGGTAAGGCTCTCTCATTTTAGATACACTTGAGCATATTGAATATTTATATGTGTCTTAGGTAACCAAGGATATCTAAGCCAAAATTCTGAGGGAAGGTTAAGAAAAGAAGGCCAAAATGCAAGGAATGATAAATTCTTTTGATGGTGCTTTCTAAGGTATGTTATTTACAGGTCATCTCACCATTTTCGCTATAATTTTTTTTTCTATAATGATTCAGACCATGAAATTTCTATGACATTGAGAAAAAATATCCAAGTATCTGTGGTAAGCAATTCAGCTTGTGGGTCATTGTATTTTTGGAGTTACACTCTGTGTAAAATAGGGTTTGTGGTTAGTCCTGAAACTAGTCAAAAATAGGTGTTTCGGGTAAAAACGCCATAACTTATTCATAACACATTCAAATTCAGTGAAACCAAATGTGTTGGTTAGGTTACAATATTTAGTATTATTTTTAACAATTTTATATCATTTCAACAAATATTCCGTGTGGGGCACTCTCTACAAGGTCGCTCTCTAGAATAAGCCAAAATTCAACAAGGTATGCCATTTTTGCTATAACTCCTTTTCTGGGAGGTTCCAAGTAGTGACACTTGGAGGGATTGCATAAAACACACTGAAGAACATTGTGTATCAGTTTCATATCTTTATACATTATAAGTACAAAGTTATGATTACTTCAAGTTAGGGTTGTTAATTAATCCAAAACTAGGCATGTGAAACTAAAGAAAAGTTTGATGAAAATGATAGTCTCTTGTTGTTAAAGTTAAGGAAGGTTTGCAGGAATGTGATCATATACACTAGGTCTATTACAGAGCTACACATCATATTTGGATGATGAAATTGATGAGGGCTTTTGGTTGAGGTACATGTTGAGTACATGGTTGAGACAAGTAGTTGATGAGTTGGCACATACATGAGGTGTATAGTTGATGATGTTGGTACATATTGATGAGTCATAGTTGACGAGTAGTTGAAACACATGATTGGTACATACTTGTTACATGGTTGGAAGCACTTTTTTATGGTACATGTTGATTACAGGTTGTTTGGTATAGGTTGGTGCATGGTTGATGCACTTGTTTATGGTACAAGTTGATTACAGGTTGAGGTACAGGTTGATGCATGGTTTAGATTTATTGGTACAGATTTACAGTGGTATATCTCACAGTGATAGTGTGACAGTGGTTCCATCATTCTACTTCTACTTCAAGGTGGTTGGATGGGGCAAGGACAGGTGGTTATAGCTGAAGAACATAGGGGGTTGTAGCCGAAGAACATAGGGGGTTGTAGCCTCCTTCTGGTTGTAGCCAGAGAATTGGGGAGTTGGAGCTTCCTTCAGATTGTAGCCTGAGAAACTAGGGGGTTGGAGCCTCCTTCCAGTTTCAACTGGAAAACAAAGGAAGTTGGTGCTTCCAATGAATGTAATTCTTCAAGACATATAAGAAAAAACATTTTTGTGGTTTTCTCCTGATTTGGGTTTCCACGTAAAACATTGGTGTACTGTGTATGTGTATGATTTTTCATTTGTTCATTTCTTATTTACTCTGCAGTTATTGGATGATAATGCTTCATTGATATAATACTTGGATTATATGGTTAAAAAGGATTAAATTGCTCTATTACTGATTCGCCCCCCCTCTCAATAATCCAACATTGTTGAAGCAAAAACATTGATTTCTGGTTCACAAGGTAGGATCTTGGAAACTTCATTGAAGTACTTGAGGCATTCTGAATCTAAAAAATTCTATATGGACAAAGGTGGAAAAAGACCCTTGTCATGTCCTGCTATGAGAGAAATCTTGAAAGTTGTTGCAGTGCTTCCTATAAGTAAAACATAAACAACTTCCTTGGGAATAGGGGAGAATAAACTAGATCAAGAGACCAAATCGAGATGATATCCTGATGTTCTCTCATTCAATTCTGATAATTCGGGTAATGAAAGTGCCCTTGATACCAAGGAACGTAAAGACGGTTTGTATGTAATGATTCTCCAGTCACCAATTACAATGGTTTTTCACTATATATCTCAATATAAGGAGTAACTTCTCAAAGAAAAAGATGCACTTGACCTTTCTGCACTAGTGCCTATTATAGTTCGAGGCACTAGTGGCCCCACTGCTAGCTTGATGATAAATCCTCCATATATAGGTTTTCACCTTCACCACAATTTTGATTCTTGTAGAATGGATGTTGCCCCTCTGTATCAAGATGCATAGTAGTTTGAGGCAATGCTCTCTGTCCTATATAATAAGTTGAATGCAACAAAAAAATTTGTGGTTTCAGGTGCATCGAGATAGATGTACATTGCAAAATCTATTTCTAGATAGGATGTAAGTGATGATAAAGGACGATCAAGGCTTCAACAAGATACATTTCCATGGGAGAAGGAAACAATCAAGATGTAATATTGGAAGATAATATCATGGATGGAGGCACTGCAGAGAGGGAAACTATTGCCACAGAACATATAGCGAGTACAAATACATCAAAGAATACTATCAATTCAACTAAGGGTACTACAGGGTCTACTAAGGAGTTTTTCAAGGTGGTTGTTTAGGTTTCAATGAATTATGATCAATATATGGAACTATATAATGTTCTATTAGATAAAGAAAGTTTGGATGATTTGGTTCTTTCTCACTATCAAAAGAAAGTTACCAAGTGTTAACTACTTATTTTTTCATTTTAACTATGAGGATGGATGAAATAGGTTGATCTAGTGTTTAACAAGTGGCAGTCAAGGATAAAGTTTGACATATAGGATATTCCTTCTATCATATGGACTCTTTGCAATGTCACCTCGATTGAATTCTTTGTAGATTGAGACAAAGATTTCCTTCATAATTCCAATAGCATTGAAAGTAGAAAAAGCTATAAGGTTAATGGGCTATATGCATGATTTGTTCATTCTACAAGTAGTTGTTTTTGTTTTTCATTTGAATATCATATTGTAGAGTGCCTTTCCATTATGGTGTGATTCTTTTGGGAAGGTGTTCAATATGTTGAATTTGATCTCTGGTGCTAATTTTCAAAGAAAACTGACTATTTCATTGCTAGAGAGTCAATGTACCTATACAAGTAACGGAATAGAAGCACTTCCACTGTCTGGTTATGACTAGACCATATTCTCTTGTTTTGATGTCTTCCAGAGTTAATGTGCTAGTTCACATGGATTCTTATAGCCTGGTGGGGAAAGAATGAGACATTTCAATAGCTAAATACTTTTAGAGAAATGTTTCTCTCTGTATATGGGAATTTGATTTATCCTATTTGATAGAGATTTCAAGTCTTTACAGGGAGTATATATCTCTCTCGATAATTTTATATTGAAATATTTCTTGTACTTGAGATTATGCTATGAACATTAATGTTCCAGTATTTACACATGGCTAGTTGGATGTTTCTTTGGAATTTGTTATGTATGGACTTTCCTCTACTTGAATTTGAGTGTAGTGTTTGAGGGCCTTTTTCTATGGTTTTAATTTTCATGTTTTTCTCCCTATTTCATAAGTTCCTTATTTGAGGTAAATGACACAATATGGAATCCATTTAACCTAAAAACAAAGTAGTTGTTAATGCTCTCTTCACTTTAATATTTAGAAAGTTTTCTTTCTTTATACAAAGCATTTAACTTTAAGGTGATGTAAGGTTTGGTAACTAGTTATCGAAAAGTTGAGAGGGTAGTTTTGTTTATTCCTGGCTTTTACATTTAATGGTGCTTTTCTCTTGCATTTTAGTCTCATGTCGCTTGTTCTTGCTTGTTTTTCCATTGTGGTTATTTCTCAATTTACCCAATGTATGTGACCTTTTCGTAAAAGTGATAGGAGTTTTAGGCTCCTAAAATGACCTATTTTTGTTCATATAATACCCTCACCACCCTTTGTTTTACTAGTTTTGAGGCCTTTTTCTAAGTATCTATTGACCAAAATTCGTTCGTCTATATTTTCCTTCTCTTGGATTCATAAAATCCTTGATATCAAAAGAAGAAATTTTTGAAATTTTATAAGTTCATTTTGCAACCCTTAGTCTTAGGTTCACCACACCTTTTTTGGATTAGAAAAATGTTTTTGTATGCCTAGGTTACTCAAGATCTTGTCCATAGTTCCGATTTTGAAGAATCTTTCTAAGTATCATGTTCTCCTCTCCTCTCCTATATTACAATTCTACCATACTTATAATTTTCACTCAACATCTCTTTTTCCATACTTAGTCATATTTCAGTGTTTGCGGGTTCGAGTTGTCATCCTCCATTTTCCGTGACCTTCACTTTGCACCCCAAGTTCCATGATCTACATATCGACCATCAAACTTGTTGCGGGTGCTGAGCTCCAAAGTATTTCACTCCACTTGCACATGATTATGACCGACTGTTCCTCAACACTTAGTCTATTTTTGTATCGTGGACTTGCAGACTCATTCACCTAACCCTCTCACTTACACAAACCCTCCATGATCCTACCCTTGCCCCCTCTCATCTCCTTACCCTCTCCCTACTTAATTTTTTTTCAAAGTAATATAGCTCGCGGGCGGGCAGACACCATTCATCCCTCACTCCCTTACTCACCTCACTCCCCAACCTGCCAACCCATCCTGACAACCTACAAACTACCCCTTTGACTTCCTCTACCAAAGTTTTTCCCTTCACTTACCCTTTTTCTTGATTTTCGATAATTAACCATTATTCCAAAGTTTTCTCCATTTAAACCAAGAACCGATAAGAACATCCCACATGAAAGCATGGAATTGTGACACATGACAACTCGTGGAGGGAGACATGTGGAATATTATTATTAGATACACGTGGAAAGTTATTGCAAAGACACATGTAAGTATATGAATGGTTGATTCATCGATGACTGAGCATGATATGGACGACGACGAGATTCCAAAATTATTATTTTATTCAACAATTTTTCAAGGGCCAAATCCTCCAAGCTCCATAATTTCATCTCTTCTCATGTTTCTTGATAAGTGTATCAAATACTTAGTATTATATATCATGAAGAATCAAATATCCCAATGCATGTGGGATAGAATTTCAAACCAAAAATTCGAATTTTATGAAGGGAAGCACGAAATTCATCCAACAACCCACATTTGCCGATCAATTTTAATTGACAATGGCTGAGTGTTGATCTTGCAAAGGCTATATCTTGAGCTCCCGACCTTAGTTTGCATAAAAAAAAATATTTTTGAAAAATTATTTCGATGTAGAAGATGGTGGTATAGGTTCCAAGTGTTGAAAGTTAATACATTATTCTTAGAAATTAAAATATTACTCAGTTTCATTTTTAATGGGCTTGCATGACAACTCAACTTCACGAGCTCATATCTTGAGATCCGGGTGATGGATTTGCACAAAATTTATATCGTTGGAAATATGAGAAGATTAAGAGTACATAAGAATTGGTTTAAATGATTTAAAAGTTGGTTTTCACTTCCATAAAATTAAATTACAGTCATCATATTTTAATGGGAAATTAATTAAATTGTGAAAATAAAAGTTTATTTATAAACTTTTTAAAAAAGGAAAAGGGACCTATTTTAGATATTTATATATTTATGATATAATGAGGTATTAATTAAAGAGAATTTTTAAATAAGAAACTGTTACGGGAATTTCAAGAGAGGAACAAAACCCTAACTGCTTAGGTAGTTTGAAAATCTCTCCTTAAAAAGAGAAGAGAGTCTCCATCAAAGGGGGAATAATCAATATTGTCAGAGGGATAGGGAAGAAGATTAGAGGAAGAAGAAGGTACATTCATAGATACACAATCAAGGTTTTGATCAAAAGAAAGAAATCTCCATCTTCTCCATTTTTAATATATATATTCTTCTACACCACTTCTCATATCTTTATGCTTGAACCTCAGAGTTGGGCACAAGGCTGAGTTGTTGAGTGTTCTTCTTATATTCTTCTAAGATATTGTCTTATACGATCATGGAGTATTTGAAGCCACATCTATGGTTGTCAAATATTTTTTAATGAAGAACATCTTTCATGATATCGGCTGTGCTTTGTAACCCTGTTTTCAGAATATAAAGTATTTGAGGTTGACCTATCAAATTCTCTTTTGATCTAGATTGCAGTACTCTGTTAAAATTCTTTGAGATGATAAAATCATTCTCTCCTATGAAGGATATATGGATGTATTTATATATTATTAAGAATATTGTGTGCGATTCTTATCACATTTAATTCTGATGTCGAATTCATCCTTCAATCTTTTCTGATTAAAAGACTTTTGTTGCACATAAAGATAATATTGGGTTATTAAAGAACCATTTTCATTTAAATCAAAGAAATAAGAATTTGGATTTTCTTTCTAGCACTCTCCCTATCCCAATATATTCAAAGATATATCTTTTAGCAAAGGAGGAGAACCACCTCTCAAAAAATGAAGGGGGCCTAATGTCCTCATGAGGTTGTCATTTCGGTACTGATGGATTCAAGTCTCAACATTTTTGGCGACCATACTGGGGAATGATTTATTTTCAAGATATTTAAGGGACCAGAAGTCTCCATGGCTCAAAGTTTTGAGAAGAAGATTCAAGAAAATTGCTACTTATTTTAAACATGGTTCATTTTTAATTTTTTTCAAAAAGAAATGAGAAGCACCAAAGATTCGGGAGAATGAACTCCCTGGAAATTACTCCATTGAAAAAATTCAAAATGAAGGGTTTCGTTCATGTCATAATGATTCTTTATATTTTTCATCAAGCCCATCAATGGATTTTCAGGACTCAACAAAATGGAGAAATACTCAAAGAAGGAGACAATTTCATAATACCCCTTTAAATCTACCAGAAGTAGACTTTCAAATGCCCAATATTCCTATTGAAATTATTTCTACATTGTTTGGGGATGATTCAGAAGATGTAGAGCAACACTTGATTAATTTTAAAGATACATATTATGGTTTCAACCTCACTGAAGATAATGTTACATGTAGATTAATCCTGCAAACTCTGCGAAAGGATGGTCTTGAATAGTATAATTCATTAATGCCTAACTCTATTACTAGTTGGGATGTGTTAGAAGATTCATTTGTAGAAAAGTTCATCCCAAAGGTGCATTCATATGTTTTTGTTGATGTGGCTGCCCACCCATCCTCTCCCATATGGAAGCAAGATAACAAAATGCCCAATTTTTAAGAAGATTCTAATCAAAGAGTGGATGAAATTTTTAAGTCAATTCAAGTTGTTGAAGATGAAGATGAAAATTCCAAATTACAAGAAGAAAATTTCAGCCTCCTATATACTCCATATGAAGATATTTCAAACAACAAATTTGAGAATGAAATTGAGGAGCCTCAACTAAATACACAAGAATATTTCATCCTTGTAATAGATGATGAAACATTACAAAAGAATTTGCAGCAAGAAGAATTGATGGAAGAAGTGAATCTTGAGAAGAATGATATGCAAGATCACCTTAAGATTTTTGATGAATCAAGAACCTTGGAAGTGGTTGGAAATAAGGAAAATGATGAATGTATTATTATGTTGAAAACTCCTCAGCCAATCAAAGACAATAGTATTCTTGAGCAACCAAGAATTGATTTCATTGAATTAAGGTTCGAAAGTATTGTCATCCCACCAATGCAAACAAGTCTTCTGCACACATTGCTCGATCTCATTATGGTACATTTTGGGCATGCTTTTGATTTTCATGCTCCTGATTTATTGGAAGCAATCCCAATCGTTTTCTTACTGTTGGAGTCCATTTCACAAGTCAATGGAATGCTTGAATGGCTCCATTGGAAATATGCTTACAACTAAGGTGCCCCTTTCTTTCAAGTAAGTTAGGGTAGGTAGATCATGTATGTACATATTTTATTTCTCAGTTCAAGTTTTTCACAATAAGGCAGTCTTTATATTGAGGTTTGAAGATAAATCCATGAAAGAAGAAGAATTGTGAGATTGTATTTTGAAGACGACTCCATAGCCCAATGGAGAAGGTAACTAGTCTTGAGATTTTGGTGTTCTTAGCAACCCACGGGGGCTCATTGTCCCGCAGTTGGAGCTAGTTGTTGACCAAAATTTAGTCATCTATATTTTCCTTCTCTTGGATTCATAAAATCATTGATATCAAAAGAAGACATTTTTGAACTTTTATAAGTTCATTCTGTAGCTTTCAGTCTCAAGTTCACCACACATTTTTCGAATCAGAAATTTGTTTATGTATGTCTAATTTACTCAAGATCTTCTCCAGAGGTCCAATTTTGAAAAATATTTCTAAGTATCATGTTCTTCTCTCCTCTCCTATATTGCAATTCTGCCATAGTTATAATTTTCACTCAACATCTCTCTTTACACACTTGGTCATATTTTAGTGTTTGTGGGTTCAAGTTGTCATCCTCCATTTTCCGTGACCTTCACTTTGCACCCCAAATTCCATGATCTACATCTCGACCATCAACCTTGTTGCATGTGCTGAGCTCCAAAGTATTTCATTCCACTTGCACACGAGTCTGACCGACCGTTCCTCAAGACTTAGTCTATTTTTGTATCGCGGACTCGCAGACTCATTCACCTAACCCTCTCACTTACACGAACTCGCCATGATCCTACCCTTGCCCCCTCTCATCTCCTTACCCTCTCCCTACTTAATTTTTTTTCAAAGTAATATAGTTCGTGGGTGGGCATACACCATTCATCCATCACTCCCTTACTCACCTCACTCCCCAACCCGCCAACCCGTCCCCGCAACCTAAAAACTACCCCCTTAACTTCCACTACCTACAATTTTCCCTTCACTTACCCTTCGGCCTGATTTCCCATACTTAACCATTATTCCAAAGTTTCCCTGATTTAAACCATGAACCAATAAAAACATTCCACATGGGAGCATGGAATTGTGACACATGACAATTTGTGGAGGGAGACATGTGGAATATTATTATTAGAGACACGTGGAAAGTTATTGCAAAGAAACATGGTAGTATATGAATGGATGATTCATCAATGACTAGGCATGAGATGGACGGTGAAGGGATTCCAAAATTATTATTTTATTCGATAATTTTCCAAGGGCCAAATCCTCCAACCTCCATAATTTCTTCTCTTCTCGTGTTTTTTGCTAAGTGTATTAAATACTTAGTATTATGTATCATGAAGAATCAAATATCCCAATTCATGTGGGATATAATTTCAAACTAAAAAGTCAAATTTTATGAAGTGAAGCATTAAATTCACCCAAGGGCCCACATTTGCCCATCAATTTTGATCAACCATGGCTGAGTGTTGATCTTGCAAAGGCTATATCTTGAGCTACCGGCCTTCATTTGCAACAAAATTTATACCGTTGGAAAGGTATTTCAATGTAGAATATGGTGGTATATTTTTCAAGTGCTGAAAAATGATACATTTTTCTCAGAAATTAAAATATCATTCAGTTTCATTTTTAATGTTCTTGCATGACAACTCAACTTCACGAGATCATATCTTGAGATCCGGGCGATGGATTTGCACAAACTTTATATAGTTGGAAATATGAAGAGATGAAGAGAACATAAAAAATGGTTTACATGATTTAATAGTTGGTTTTCACTTCCAGAAAATTAAATTACAGTGATCCTATTTTAATGGGAAATTAATTAAATTGTGAAAATAAAAGTTTATTTATAAACTTTTATTAAAAAGGAAAAGGGACCCATTTTAGATATGTATATATATATCGATGATATAATGAGGAATCAATTAAAGAGAATTTTTCAAGAATAAACTTGTACAAGAATTTCAAGAGAGGAAGAAAACCCTGATTGCTTAGGTAATTATTAAATCTCTCATTAAAAAGAGAAGAGAGTCTCCATCAAAGGGGGAATAATCAGCATTGTCAGAGGGGCAGGGAAGAATATCAAAGGAAGAAGAAGGTACAGTCATGGATACACAATCAAGATTCTGATCAAAAGAAAGAAATCTCCATTTTCTCCATTTTTTTTAATATATATTCTTCTACACCACTTCTCATAGCTTTATGCTTGAATATAAGAGTTGGGCACAAGACTGAGTTGTTGAGTGTTCTTCTTATATTCTTATAAGATATTTTCGTATATGATCATAGATTATTTGTAGCCACATATATGGTTGTCAAAGATTTTTTAATGAAGAACATCTTTCATGAATAAAACTCCACAAAGAATTGCTTCGGGTTGATCTTGACTGTGCTTTGTAACCCTGTTTTCAGAATATAAAGTATTTGAGATTGACCTATCAAATTCTATTTTGATCTTGATTGCAGTACTCTATTAAAATTCTTTGAGATGATCAAATCATTTTCTCCTATGAAGAAGATTTGGATGTATTTATATATTATTAAGAAGATTGTGTGTGATGCTTATCTCATTTAATTCCGATGTTGAAACCCTCCTTCAATATTTTTTTATTAAAAGACTTTTTCTACACATAAATATCATATTGGGTTATTGAAGATACATTTTCATTTAAATCAAAGAAATAAATATTTTAGATTTAATTTCTAGCACTCTCCCTATCTCAAGATATTTAAAGATATATATTTTAGCTAAAGAGGAGAACCACCTCTTAAAAAACGAAGGAAGACTAATGTCCTCATGAGGTTGTCGTTTGATCATGACTAATGTCCTCATGAGGTTGTCGTTTATATCATGAAGTTGTCCTCAACAATATCTCATACTCTTTTTGATGAAATCTTGAGGATATGATTTTAAAGTTGCTTATCATTAAAAGTTGCTCAGGTAAATCTTTAATTTGGTCAAAATACTTTCATTTATTATGTTCTTAGAGTCTATTATCTTTATAAGTCACTAACCAATCGGAAGTGCAGTACATGCACTCATCACGGATTCCAGCACCAGCGAAAAGGGCATAGACCGATGGTCAATAAAACCAGCTGGCAGATCGGGTAGTTTCCTATGACTACTTTTCTCGAGAATGAAAGAAAGGTGTGCCCCTTTTCCCTACATTCAACATAGGAATCGAAGATGCAACAATCGTTTTCTAAAGGAGTCTTCACACAGTGGAACCGGAACTCTTCGAATAGACTACAGCTTTACCAGAATCCTATTGTTGGAAAACCATTGTGATTTACTTTTTTGTTATATTTTGTATATGGTCGGCTCGGTTATATCCAGAAATTGGAATGTAAGACCTTATATAAACTCAGTTATGGAATAGAGGGAGGTCAGAGATATGATATCAATGTATTGTTAGATTGGTGTCGCTCTAATCGGCGGGGTCTGTATCATTGAGCTCGTTATATATTGAGACTAAACTTCATTAATAGAAGGTGAGGTTTCTCTCCACTTTTGTTATAATATGTGAATAATGAATCTCGCTCTGTAATTTAGTTTCTTTTAAGAGGGTGCGGGTTGGTTGGTTAGGGCCCAACCAATCCATCTCGACACACCTCTCTGTGATTCACGATTGTGTGGTTTGTATAAATTGGTGTGGATTTCATGTTTTCATGCTTTATTCCTTTTTAAATACATTGATGAATGTTTCCCTTTGGATGCGTGATCTTTCCTGAATGAATTTAGATGGTGATCACAGTAATTTTTTAGAACGCTTCTTCTTATTTCTTTTATAGATCATGAAAGTTTGATTCGTGTACACCTTTTGTATGATCCTATGGAACTAGAGATCTGATTACATTTCGTTTTAAAGATCATTTGGGAATATTTTGGTTTAAAGGGGCATTAACATTGTAAAGGTCTGATTGTGATATCAAATATAACCTCTCTCTGAAGCTCTCGAGTCATTTTTAGACTCAAGAGTTGGAGAACTTTCGTTTTATTTTTAAACCCTACGACCCTGAATGTGACTGAGATATACACAGAGTTGTTCGAACCCCTAGACCTTGTGGATAGTGGATCTAACTATTTGCTACTACTACAGTGTATGGTGATAGTAAATACCTATGTTTTTATTGATGTACAATAGCCTGGACTTCGATTTTCCTCTCATTATATTGGAAGCATATTTGTTATCATATCCTCTTTTTTCATTTTAAGATAGAGCCACCGGGGCATATTTATTTAGAGTAAATTGTTGATGGTGAATATATTGAAGATTGACAGGGTTGGAGTCTATGCAGTGAATATTATTTCAAGTGTGTATATTGATTGATGCATGCACATGATATACATTGTCGATTGTTGAGTGCAAGAACGTTGGTTAAGGATTAATTGTGATCAAAGGTTTTGTTTCTCTTTTTGGTGACATTTTCAGATTTGCAACATTTATTTCTTATGGAAATTATTTGTATTAAAAACAGGGTGTGATTATTTTCTTTACAAAGCACATTGGTTGAAACTATACCTTCATTTCTTATGCACTGAGTGGAGTGGAGAGTCTAGTACAGGAATAGTTTTTTTTTGAACTAAAATGACCTATTTGGCATTTTGATTCTTGTATGTGTGTTTGAGTGTTCAGATCATTTTCAAGTTCAGTTTGATCAGTAAATCAAGAGAGCGAAGTGGACAATACTTGAGTTGATTGTTTGTTTATTTGTTTATTTAAATAAAGTTGCCAAGTTTTCAAGTTAGGAATTTGATGATTGGTCTTTACGAACCTAGGAGAGTGTTCATATATAGTTTAGATAAAGGAGTGATTTTACAGAATTCCTAGGGTATCTTTGGAATTTCCAATGTTGTACCTCAAGGCTTACGAGCCTCGGATTGACAATAAATGTTGAGACATTTTCATAACCAATACTACAACCAACACAAAGAACTGTGTCTAGATAATTAAGGGTTTATTCTAGTATTGCATGCATTTTATATTGTATTGTAGAGGATTCAGATTGTATTGTATTGTATAGGATTCACATTGAGATGTAAATTGTATTTGGTTGGATCTGAAGAACACTGTTGACTAGTTATTTCTTTTTGTTCAAGGATGTGAAATTGAATATTTCCAGAGTCTACCTGGCTCATTGTAAACAAAATTTTGTTGTCTGGAAGTGATTTCTTTTTCCTTTTCCTATCTCCTTACCAATTCTCTGAACAAAAGAGACTCTAAAATAAAAGGTGCACCAGAATTTTCAAATCAGGCATTTCTATCTATTGTTTCAATAAAGTTGGAGAAGAGATGCATTATTTATTTTTTTGAACAATGGTATACTGGAAACCGAATATGGGATAGAATTTAATATCCATGTTCCCTTAAGGATAAATTCACATTGAAGATGCAAGCACATCATGCTTTAACTAAATCATAAATATCTGCATGAAAATTATTTACAGCGTTGCACCCTAACTAATATTAGTGTCAGTTCTTGTCTAGTTGCATATTCCACTTGATCCTTAAAACAGAATCATGTATTTATGAAAACATGCATTCACTTGTTTTACCTGATAAAATATGACTAACGCTAATTTGACTTGTGTCATGGGTGCAGGGAACCATAATAACAAGGTCTTAGTTTTGTGGTGTTGTGCCTTTGAAACAAAGCCAGTTTGAAGTTGCTTGGATGAGTTGTCATGGTTATCTCAATGAAAAATGTTGATCCAGCATTTCAAGGCGTTGGTCAGAAAGTGTATCCTTGTATATATAAACTCCACCCTAAGAGATGATGTGCCTCATTTATAAAATATACACATTTATCAGAAGATTTGTCCGATTTCAAAGATTGGATCAAACCTACTTTGGACTCTGCTTTTAGGCCTTTTTGTCTTTGCCTAGATATTGGTGGGATTCAAAGCTTGGCATGAATAGGATTTTCCTGATGTAATAAAAGCACAAAGGGCTCTTTCCTTGTTTTACCCTCAATAAAAAATTGTAGGGGCACATATATCTGGTGTATTGAAAATTTTCATCGAGTTCCTATACCAAAATATGATTATGGTAAATTTTACTGTGGAGATTCATATATAGCCAACATGTAAGCTTTACATGTTAACAATTATTAAAATATTTCTCTTGTATCTAACATCAAAACAATTTCCCCTATTTATGTGAGTGTATTCAATATGGCATTAAAGGGAGTAATTTGTTGAGTCTCTTCTGGGTATTTCTCAATCTTTCAATCTTGAGAGGAAAGGTTGCTTGTTCTTAGATATCCTGATGCTAGTTCATCATCTTATTGTTTTATCTCAGTTAACGCTTGATTTGGTTAGAGAAATTTCTAAATAATGTAATATGTTACAGATATTGTAACAAAGTGGCTTCTTTGTATACGAGTTGAACTTTTACTTATAAATCTCAATGCTCATATATTGTTATTGAAAAGAATGGGCCATCAACGATGCATGATTTTGAGCATCATCTTTTTTATGCATATTGATAGACTATAATAGGCCACAATGTTTTGTAACATGGCAATTTTTCCAAGTTCTTAACTTGGTATATTTTTAGAACTTGTTCCTATAAGTCAAAGAAATGTGAAAAAAATGCCACTTTGTTTTATTGTTTTTTCTTTTTGAGGGAACAATTCTTTCGGAAACTTACTAGATATTTATCCTCGTTTTAAGGATGGTATTCAAGGTAAACTAGATATTGTATAAATCCTAGGCTTTTACGATAGTGTTCTCATTTAAGAGCCAAACATGTCATTTACGGGAACTGAACTTGGGTGAGGGGGAAAACACCCCTCATCACAAACCACCCGGACTAAACCCAATTAACTCCACTTTTCCTTTTTATGCAACGCAAAAGTCGTACATAACCTTCAAGTCACTCAAAATGAAATACATCTGCATAAGCAAGAAATTGAAATTGATTGAGAAGGTGTTAAGTTTTCAAAGTTCCTATTATATTTTTCATGAGACTTTTTAGAAAAGAGTTAAGGAGCAGAATGTTTTCCCAAACAAACGTGTGCTAAGAATTTGTGCTAAGAATTTCTTCTTGTTGTATTGTATGGAATATTCCTTTTGTAACTTGTAAGTTGAATTTGAATCTCAGAGAAAAAACAAATTCCAGTTGTAAACCAATTCATATATTGTGGCTTTGCAATTGAAAAAGTGAAATGTCATTCGGATTGTTTTAGTGCTTTGTTTCCTGAATTTGTTTGTAATATCTACCTTTTACAAACAACTGCAACAAAGAGCGGGGCTTATCACTATCATATACATTTTTGGCTTAGGAAGGACACCAACCAGGTATTCATACTTTGTATTTCAAGTTATTTTAGTATAAATTGTAATCTATTATTTTCTCAAATAACATTTCAGTGAGAATATTTGTATTTGTATTAGGTGAAGCTGGAACAACAACTATAAAAACAGTTGAGCTTGATGCAGCTCTTGGAGGCCATGCAGTGCAATACCGTGAATTGCAGGGCCATGAAACTGACAATTGTTTGTCATATAAGTAACAAAATCTTACCACAAAAGAAAAATCAAACAACTTTTTTAAATTATTATTAACCTTTTATAAGATTTCTTTAATCAACATGAATATAAATATTGTATGTTTTAAAAACCCAGATTAAATCTTAATTTATTTAATATTTTAATATTGTTTATATATATATACAAGTTTATAAGGTCACATCCAAGCTATTTGATTGCTAAAGTCTATAGAGATATACATACCCTACACCCCTCTAGATTTGAACCTCTAACTTCCAAGGAAGAAACACATGCTCTTAATGATTAGGTCCACTTAGGTTGTCTTAATACTTTAACATTGTTTAGGTCACGGCCAAGCTATTTGATCGCTAAAATCTATGGAGATATACATACCCTACCCCCCTTTGGATTTGAACCTCTCACTTCCAAAGAAGAAACACATGGTCTTAATCATTAGGTCCACTTAAATTATATTTTCTATTATATATATATATATATATATATATATATATATATATATATATATATATATATATATATATATATATATATATATATATAATTTTCTACTTTTTAGCTAACTTATTTTCAACCATATTATTGTTTGAATAAAAATCTATTAAAATCTCTCTTAAAATATAATTTAATAATTTATGACTACTTGGTTATTACAATATCTCTAACTCTATCTTTATTCTATCTTTATAAATACATAACATATTAACATCAAAATCACTTTAATGCATACTACCAAGAACAATCAAGCATATGTCTTAATCTTTAAATATAACTTTATGTAGGTCGATTTCTAATCGACTTCCCTTATAAGTATCAAAATCACTTTAATGCATACTACCAAGAACAATCAAGCATATGTCTTAATCCTTAAATATAACTTTATGTAGGTCGATTTCTAATCGACTTCCCTTATAAGTACCGTGTATTGTAAGGAGTCATTTTACACCTTAATTTATTTAATACTTTTTCATAGAGGTTTTTTTTTAACTTTTCTCATTGGTGTGAATTTTTAATAAATGTTTTGTATTTATTTTATTTTTTTATTATATATAAGTATTATATTACCATAAGAGGTAGGTATAAGTAGCGTTGCTATTATTTTTACTTTTTTATAATTGTTTTAATTAACTAATTAATGTGACAATATGCATGATTTACATGTGTATTAGATGAGCATTAATAACATATGATTTTTTTTTTAATTTAGACATAATATTATACTAATTTTTTTTATTGATTAATAATGGACACCATTAAAACTACTATAAAATAATGAACACATAAAATGACTAAAAAATACTAAATTAGTGACCAAACAATGAGAATAATGAACACATAAAATGACTAAAAATGATTAAATTAGTGACCAAAAAATGAGAATGATGAACACACAAAATGATCAAAAATGACGAAATTAGTGACCAAATAATGAGAGATAAGTGACCAAACAATGAAAGATAAGTGAAAAAAATGACTGAAATTCACATATAAAATGACCAAAAAATGAGAGATAAGTGACCAAAAAAATGACCAAAATTTGCATATAAATGACCAAATGGTAGTTTTGTGGATAATTTTCAGTCTCTTATCACGCGACCAAAAATGTGGTCATATTTAGTTTGGTCATTTATAGCTTGTCTTGTGGTCATTAATTTGGTCATTAATTGTGACAATTAATGACCAAATTAATGACCACAAGACAAGCTATAAATGACCAAACTAAATATGACCACATTTTTGGTCGCACGATAAGAGACCAGAAATTATCCACCAATGATCGCCAAATCAAAAGTGGTAATTTATATGCTGATTTTGGTCCTTTTTTTGTCACTTATCTCTCATTTTGTACTAGTGAATGAGTGTTTCGTCTAGTGTAGTTGAGCCTACGATCCCATCCTCAAGTGGGACGGGAGGAAATCCCCTAGGGAACATCCTAATGATGTCTACATTTCCACCCCTTAGCTTCATTGGACCTACACCATCCATACAATTTTCTATCAGTCCCTTGATCTGGGGGACATCGGTTGTGTCATATTTTCCATCTATTAGTATACCTTGCATCACTATGCCCATCCCATCCACATCGATGCCCACTTCTAGAGTCTTTTCTAGTGGGGGGATGAGATTTGATTTCAACATAGGAAGTAGAGCTTCGTCCACGTCCACCAATCTTCTGCGTGGCTCGACATCATCAGGTGTGGGTGTACCTTTTTGGTGGAATATGTTTAGTGGTTTTGGGGTTGTCCCTGGTCAGGTCGAGGGAAACAGTAATTCATGAGGATTTAACTTTCCATGGGTTAGCACACCTTTCCCTAAGAAAACATACCTTGGGGGAAATTTTTCACCATGGGGAGGTTTTCCCTTTGTTAACAAATCCAGTCCTGGGGGTTTCTTCCTTGGAACTAGCTTTGGGAACATTTTTCATGGAGGGTCCACATTTCCCCCTAGGGACCACCCCCTTGGGGGGATATTTGGTTTTGGGAGAAATCATGCTCTTGAAAGTACCACCATTCCTGGAGGCACTCACTCTCCAACAACTCCTCAACCCTCCAGTAGTACAAGTATAGGGGGACTACAAGGTTCATCTGAGACAACAAATACTTCACCTCCCTCCCAGTATTCATTTTCACTATTGCCTTTCCTCGCAATGTTAGATTTACCGGATTTGTCACGGTTAACAAATGAACCTATTTCCCATGACACATCATGGTTGGAAATCCCTTCCAAGTTTCCATCCAATATCCAAAAGTTCAACAGAAAGCCGGGAGAAGACCCCTCTACACACATCATGACATACCACTTATGGTGTTCATCTGACTCGTTGATGGATGATAGTGTGAAGCTGCATATTTTCCAAAGATCCTTGACCAGAGCTACCACAAAATGGTACATTGATTTAAAAGATGGTTCCTTTAAAAGCTTCAACAACCTAGCAATGGCGTTCTTAACACATCACCAATTTCCCATGCACACTACTCCATATGGGCAGATTATTCCATGATATTTTTCCATGTTTCCATTATTTTCATGTTTTTTTTAAATAGGGCGGGATTTTCATCGACATTGCCACAAAAGTTCATCGATATAGCCACGAATAGGTTTTTTAACTTGGTCGGGATTTTTGTCGCAATTGCCATGAAATTTCGTCTCTATTGCCACGAAAGTTCGTCGCTATTGCCACAATAATTTTTCCTATCTCAAAAAGCATTCTTCTAATGACTAGTTGACTAGTTGATCTATATATACTTGACTTTAAGAGACTTTGAGACACAATTGCTATAGTTGTGACACTGTTCGTGGCTTTTGTTTGGGCTATTTATTTTTTCCGCCACCCACCAATTGAAAAAATCCAATTCTCGATCTACATAGCTCGGATTTTGAACTTGCAAGGTTAGTATGTTATTTTTATTGATGTACTCATTTAACTTGTAAATTTTTGTTCAAATGTCGAAATTTCATGTAACTTGTTTTTTCCTTGATAATATATTATATTTGTAGTACCATATTTCATGTGTTTGGTTTTTGGATATAGTTAGTATATTCTATGGAAATTCATGTGAAATGTCAAGAAAAATATTTTTCAAAGAAGTATTGTAAGTTGTCTACAAAACAACTTAGAGGCTAGTGTATGGTTTTGAGTGATTCAAGTTTGAGAAATTTTGAACACTTTCGTTAAATGATGTGTAATTATTTTCCATGGTGATTCAGTACACACTACTCTAAAGTACAAATTGACGCATATCGATCTTAATAGTTAATTGATAATAAATAAAAAATCATGTCAAAATGTCTTAGAAGAAATAATTGTGAGGATTGTAGGTCACTGTAAATAAACATATCATAATCGAAAGGAGTAGCTAAAATGTCATGAAGGAGTAGCTAAAATATAAAAAATTGACAACTTACTATTTGGTATGGTGTAGATAAGACAATTGCTTGTCAGGACAAGGATTTGTCACTATGAACGAAAATGACAGGAAGCTTGCTCGATTAAGAGCGACATTAGAGGTGAGGGGCGATGGAAAATGTTATTGCCCTTGTTATGATTGTAGGGGCCTACAAAGAAAAATATTTTTAATAACAACAATTGAAAGACATTGTAGGGATAAGGGGCACGCCAAAGGGGCTTATGAATATCGTCCCTTGATAAGAGGATTCAATATGTAATGTATTCTCTGTAATAATCATCATGTCATGAATTTTAGTAATATTTCTTATCGGGATTTTTATATTTTCTATACACACTAAATTTTCTACATTGTTTTTAAATATATAGACGATGCCCCCAAAATGTCGACCTCTAGAGAGTTATTTTCCAAGTACTAGCAGAAATACTCCTTTATAGGGTGATGAACTTTGAGATCAGAATATTGAAGCTGTTGATCAAGTTATTAATGATGATATGGATGGAGATAACATTAGTGATTCAAATCAGGAAGATGAGATACATAGATTGATCCAAGACACATTTGCTCCAATGGATGAGGACAACCAGGATGATAGTCATGATGTTGATCCTCTATTTGAGAAGTCACATCAACCTCTTTATGAAGGCTCAACAACAAATCTTTTATCTGCTATATTGTTGTTGGTGAACCTAAAGGCTTTGAATGGTTTATCAAACACATGCCTCACACAGATAATAAGGTATTTAATTTGTTAATTATTTATGCCTACATGTTCACAAATACTTAAAAGGTTCATTTTTTTCCTATATTGTTATTGTTTTCTAATTCGTAAATTAGTATATTGCATGTGATATTGATGATTAATATTGTTTAAATTGACTTATTGTTTAGAATTTTGTAGATTGTTAGGTGAAGTTCTATTACCAACGTCAAATATTTTTCCATGCACATATCGAAAAATATCCGTGATTATGAAAGAAATTGGAATGGACTATCAAGCTATTGATGCATGTCCTAATGATCATATCATATATTATGGACAATATGCATTACAAAATGAATGCCCACAATGCCAAATAAGTAGATATTGAACCGATAAATCATCAAATAAGGTGCCTCACAAAGTTCTTCATTATATTTTGATAATTCCACGTTTCCAGCGGTTGTTCAGGTGCCAAAGTATAGCACAGTTTATGGATTTCCATGCAAAGAACAGAAGTCGAGACAATGTTCTTCGAATGCCTACAGATGGTTCTGCATTGAAGTAAATCTAAGAAAAGTGGCCAATTTTTAAAGAAGAACCTCGTAATGTTAGACTTTCGTTGGCAGCTAATGGTGTCAATCCATTTGGAGAGCTTCATTATACGTACTCAGTGTGGTCTGTTTTTGTTATAAACAATAACCTTCCTCCTTGGATGTCGATCAAGAGAGAGAACACAATGTTGGCAATGATTGTTCCAGGTATTTAATTATCTTTTATTTGCTTTAAAGTATGACAAAATATTTCATTTCTTTGTTTCGTGCATGGTAATTATTTCTTTTATATATAATGACATCTAGATAAGTATAATTAATCATGCAGTATGTTGAACCAATTAGGTAGGTACCAGGTTAAAGATATGAACGTATATATTGAGCCTCTTATCAATGAGTTGTTGAATTTATGGGTTGGCATCACTATGTATGACATCTCTAGACCAACAAGGAAAAAACGATTTCAATTCCATGGAATACTATCATGGAAAATTCATGACGCTCCTGGGTTAACACATTTTTGTGGTATATTGTTACTTTATTTTGTGATTTAATATTATATATATTTATTGAAAATATCATGCATTACTTTAAATTGTAACTCTAATTGGACGCTACATTAATTCATATATCTTGTAGGTCTTCAAACAAAGGGTAAATTTGCATGCCTAGTTTGTGGTCTGAGGATAAAATCTCATCGTTCAAGGAGTTTAGGAAAGGAAGTGTTTGATGAGTATAGGCACTTTCTACCTAAGAACCATAGTTATCGAACTACAGACAAAACAAAATTCAATGGTAAAGAAGAAAATGAAAAAAAACCACAAAGAATGACACCTCGCCTATGGAAGTTGGAATATATTAGAAATCATCAAGGTACGCAAATTATTTATGTATGACATATTATATAAATCTTTGGTTAATTTCATTAGTATTAATTTCATTTTGTCCCATTAATTAGTGTTAATTTCAATTTGTTGATGTTTCATGAATATCGTTATGGCACGAATGGGCTTCCATGAGGAATGAAAAGTTACCCGATGCAATTCAGTAGATTTCCATACTACGAGCACCTACAAATAATTCATCTATTTGAGACAATGCATATCAGGACAAACATAACAGAATTTTTATGGAGAATATTAGATGGAAAGACTGACAAAGAGAGAATTGGAAAGATTTGTTGTGACATCCAGGAAGCTAATCACGCATTGCAAAGTGTTATTATTAATTCTAATGGTGATGGTCGTGAACATAATACTAATCTTCCTTGGTTATTGACAGAGAAACAAAGCAATATTGTAAAAGAGGTCATTCGAAAAATTAGGTTTCCGACAGGGTTTTCATCGAACATACAAAATCTATTAACGAAAAAAGGTGATTTTGGTGGGGTTAAAACACATGACTGACATACATTCATTAAGGTAATTAGTGGGTTATAATATATTTCCTTATTGGTACGCATTTTTTGGAAACAAATAATAATTATTTGTTTTTTGTTACAATATGTTCTACCTTTATCTGTCCCAGATGAATTTGACAACATAAAACAAATTATTTATGTACTTGGCAAATACATGAGGTAAGTATTGTTTTATAAGGAAAATGTACTTCTTATGTTATTTGTAGTGGAACTTATTGACATATTATGTTTTATCTACAAATTTATGTATGCCTTGATATTATTTTATTACATTGACATTTGTAGGTGGCTATCATAAAAAAAAATCCATAAAAAAGATATAAGGTATTGGAAGAGAGAAATTCCCCGACTAATGTGTCAAATGCAACAATATCTACCTCGAGCATTTTTCAATGCACAAGAACACTACCTCATACACCAAGTCGAGGAGATTGAATTATGTGGACCAGTACACACAAGGTCGATGTGGATGGTGGAGAGGCAGTTGAAGTCACTAAAGGATTTTGTTAGACAAAGAGCACGTCCAGAGGGTTATATGATTGAGGGATATATGGTATATCAATGCATGGTGTATATTATTCAATATCGACCTAAATTAGCAGAAAATATGAGTGTGCCTCGCATTTGGCATCTCGACTCCATCAACAAATTTGAAGGGGAGGTCCTATTGGGGAAAGGTAACATGAGGACTGTGAAAGGTAATTATTAGATGTTGACATAGATTTAATATATTACACATTTATTAAATTATTCCTTTATTAACAATAGATAATTAATTATATTAAATTGTTATGCTATCATATAGTTTCTCAAGAGTGGGATGCTTTACATTTATACATTGCAAACAACCTTGATTGGATGGAGCATTGGATAGAATATACTAAAGAATACTTCGGTAGGTTATCATGGGAAGGGGTGAGTAAGATGATTAAAACAGTGCATCGTCATCGAGATAATTTCCCAATCTTACATCAAGGGAAGTTGATTTAGCCTTTGGTTTAAAAGATAAACGGGCAAGTAAAATTTTTTACCCACATTTTCCTAGTTTTTTCCCAAATTTTCAATGTATTTGGTTTGTTTAATTTTTGAAATATATATTTACGAACTCCTATATGAGGTTTATTAATTGACAATGTATTTTTTACTTTTTTTCCATGTATCAATTGAAACATCACAAGGCTATGTGGTGTAATGGTCGTAAATTTCGTATCAAAATGTTGGATGATAAGATGAAAACCTTGGATTGTGGGATAATTGCAGTGTTTAAGGTCACCAATATTTCCTCTAGAAGTGACAAAAATCTGTAAGAAACTGAGAATAGGTACTATGGGCATTTGGAGGATATAATTGAGTGTGATTTTAATTCCTTTAAAATAGTTTTGTTTGAGGTTAAATGGTACAGGCTACGGATGCATGAACATGATCCTGAAAGAATTGTTATTGAGCATGATAATGGATTTACCATGGTTAATACAAGGGCATTTGAACCGGGTACAGAGCCTTATGTTCTTCCAAGTCAATGTGAGCAAGTATTTTACTCAGAGGTACCTGGTAAAGCAGGTTGGTCATACGTTGTTAGATATGATCCAAGAGGAAGACCAGTAAAGTATAATCATGTAGCCGAGGATGAAGATAATAACGAGGAATAAGATCATGATTATGCAGATCAAGAGCAGGTGGCTCATGTAGTTGATGTGTCAGACGAAGAATTTGAAGAAGTTGATCATCCAAATGTAGGAGACGACGATCTCATTGACGATATCGATAACTACATTAGCGGAAATGACGTTGATGATGATGTTGATATGAATGAGGCTTTCACCAATATCAATTCTAAACAATATCCTGATACATATGTTGAGTTGGATGAAGAAGAAGGTGACTGATATTTAATTTTTGAAAAGAAGAGATATGTGTTTATATCTTTTATATGATCTTTATATGTTTTTATTTTGTATAATATAGTATATGATACATATTCTTTATAATTTCAAATTAAGTAATATGGGGAAATTGAGAGTGATGTGCGGGGGGGGATAATTAAAGCTTCCACCTTCACATGGTTGCCCCTGTTTAGTAGAGAATGAACTATTCTCGAAACCAAGTGGAGCTCTGCACGACTGCACCTAATCATACCAACGATGTAGGTATGTCCATCATCAATTCATCATGTAAACCATAAACCCTAATTTAGTGGAGTCATCGATTCGTTCCCAATGAAAGGATGTGTTGTTGTTGACAGGGAATGGGACAACACAAGTACCTTCTTAATTTTCTTCCTTCACTTGATGTGGGCCTGGTCATTCCTAGCCTTGAATTGAAAGTTGCCCCTAGTCTTAGGCATCACCCATTATGACACTTGTCACCCAAAGATCATTAGATCACAAGGTTGGAGGCATATGGGCATTGGAATCATGAGGCTTTATAACCCTATAGTAACAAGAGACATTAATTGAACTTTGACTAGATTGAAAGGTGTGTGAAAATACTAACAACCCAAAACTAAAAGGAATCAATACACAAACTGTCAATGAGAGGTGAACTGGTTGTGTTGTGTAGGAAGAGGCCTAGCACCTTCAAAATTATCATTCTCCAAATATCTTATACAAATTTTACAAGGAAATTGTACTAGGACTAGACACGAGCAACAGTGACCTATGAATGGGGTCAACGTTGAAATTTTTTCAAACTATTTCTGTATGCATTGAAATTTGACATGGATAGACTATTCACATGCCTTAACGATATGGGGGGGTTTCTGGACTCAAATTTGACTCACACACCCACTTTATGCCATCATCAATTCATCATGTAAACCATAAACCCTAGTTTAGTGGATTCATCGATTTGTCGGGTTTTAGTGTTCCCACTGAATGGATGCGTTGTTGTTGACATGGAATGGGACAACACATGTACAACTTCTTGATTTTCTTTCTTCACTTGATGTGGGTTTGGTCATTCCTAGCCTTGAATTGAATGTTGCCCCTAGTCTTAGTCATCACCCTTCAATGTGAAGTTACCCCTAATCTAATTAACTACCACACAATCAAACGAATAAAAATTACCCTATTGCAGTGACATACAAAAGTAAAAGAGGGGAAAAAGAGAAATTATACATGCACTTACCATCTTAAAGGTGCCATGTTGTTGAATATAAAATAGTGTTGATGATCATTTGCAATGTTGTTTTTGGGAAATACTCATTAGAATCATCTTCATCATTAGTAGAAGGATGATTAGGATGATTTCATTGATAAAAATAATAGTGACATTCTGAGTGATGTGGCACATAATGTGCATTCAATTTTTTTTACATAACAATTACAATAAGATAAGCATATGATGGAAACTAATGTTAAAATATATCAAAGAAGTTTTTTACATGGAAACATTATTTGTGATTTTTATTTTATTTTACCAAAACAAATTATTTTTCTTCATTGCTACCATCATCACTCTTTCCATCAACATATTCCCCATTATAATTAGATTCATTGTTTACTTCAATTTTATCTTTATCATTATGTCAATCACCATTAATGAATCCTTAATGGATCCAATGTTGAAACTTAGAGTAGTAGAATGATATTATCTTTAGTGAATATTTGATATAGATGCAATGCATCACCTCCTTTCACCATTATCTGGACAAAATGGGATTTCATTAAACATTATATCATTCAACACTAAATAGACCTTATAAAAAAAAAAAAAAAACCTTTCTCACCCATCTTATGAAAGAAACAAATATTTGATGGATTATTTAGTGAACTCAAACCTCTCTTAATAGATCCCTGGATTTTTTAATGACATTTGTGAAGATTTACAAGGCAACATGAACCCAAGGGTTACCAAAAAATGGCAAGAATGTTTGCAAGGAATCTGATTCAACGATTTATGTACCATGCCTTTATTAATCTTGAAATGAAAATCTATGTGCATTGCTCATTATTCCAAAAACAAACTTTTTGATAGTAAAGTTGGGAACCCGCCCATTGCTGCACATGACCATTGTTGGGAGTCATAGTGTTTTAGGAGGAGCCCGTCCATTGTAGTCATCGATTTGGAGATCACTGTGCATACAGAGGGAACTGAGTCGAGGGAACACCGAGGAGATACACTGCAAGGGCACTGAGTCGAGGGCACACACGAGGGCACATAGAATGGTGAGTACCTCTATTCCCTTATATTGTTGTGTGTTTGGAGTAGGCTAAAAATGTATGCAAGATTGAGATTCAAACACACGCCCTAAAGCCTTTTTTTTCTTTTCACAACAACTTATTGAGTGCTAGTCGAACATAGACAATCAACTCAAGGCTTTTGGAACTCAAATTTACTCATGAAGTTGAGAAGCAAGGGCTCAACTTGTGGCCACATAGTATTTTAATACACTTTGACAACACAAATCATGGACTACCAAGCAAAGAAGGGTAAATGAAGAGAGTGAGTGACATTTATACAATGGCAACGTCGAATGATCAACACTTCTTTCAAGATTTTAGGTCATTAAATATATAATGAAATGAGGTCAGGGGTATCAAGGACTAGATCAATTCTTCAATGGAGATTCCAAATATAACTTTCAGATCTAAGAGGCCATGGTCATTGTAATATACAATATGAACTCCGATATGCACAAAGACACAAAATGGGTATGAGGCCTGAGATGATATATTGATGGATAACACTATGCATAATGCTATGGAAATTAGATACTAAACAATTCTTCCCCAGATCTTCAACCACCATACTACAAACAAATGAATCCATAGTACAAAACATACAGTAAAACTCAGAAACTTGAAATAGGTATGGCTTTTGGAACATTGGGAATGAAATATTCATGAATAATGCATTGTGCACGAGGCTGGAGGCCTTTTTTTTCCTTAAGGGGAATCAAACCATTGAGTTACAAGATCACAAAAATGACATAAATGAGCTACTCATCACAAAAACACAATCCAACGGGGCTTGTGCAAATGGTAAGGAGGGAATTGCATGGGAGAAAAGAGATTGAATCTCAAAACTCTATAAACACAACAACCCTGTCACTTATGCAACTATGAAACTATATGCAACTTATGCAACTATGCATCTATATTGCAAAAATGCAACTTATGCAACTATGCAACTTATGCAACTATGCAACTATATGCAACTTATGCAACTATATGCAACTATATGACAATTTCATATGCAACTATATGCAAATATGAAACTATGCAACTATATGCAACTTATGCAACTATATGCAACTTGTCGTCGGACCTGTGCAAATATAAATGAACTATAAATGAACTACTCATCACAAAGACACAATCCAACTGGTCTTGTGCAAATGGTAAGGAGAGAAATGCATGGGAGAAAAGAGATTGAATCTCAAAACTCTATAAACACAACAACCCTGTCACTTATGAAACTATGTAACTATATGCAACTTATGCAACTATGCAACTATATTGCAACAATGCAACTATGCAACTATATTGCAACAATGCAACTTATGCAACTATGCAACTATATGCAACTTATGCAACTATATGAGAATTTCGTATGCAACTATATGCAACTATGCAACTATATGCAAATATATTGCAACTATATGCAACTATATTGCAACAATTTCGTATGCAACTATATGCAACTATGTAACTATATGAAACAATGCAACTTATCATGTTTTTTAGTGACAATATGCATCTATATGCAACTTTATGCAACAATGAAACTTATGCAACTATATGCAACTTTATGCAACAATTCAACTTATGCAACTATATGCAACTGTGCTGGTACCACAAACGTATATTGGCACGATAACTTATCTTCTTGTTTTAACGAGTGTAGTTACCTTATATTCCTCGATTGATGATCAAGATATACTAAGAGAGGTTGAAAGTGAGGCGTGCTGTACTAGATCTACTGGTTCTAGATCAACTAGATTTGAAAAGGTAAGGAAAAGATTTTGTATACGCATGCAATTTTTTATTGCCAACAGAGGGTCATGTAATTATGATGTTGATAACGTAGGTGACATTGAGTTTCCCTTGATGTATAAACATGTAGTGCAATGATGGACACCTAAGGAGCTACCTGAAGTGTACACAGATATATTCATCAGTGGGGGGGTGTATCGCATTGCTCCTTCGTTCTTACATGGATTGGGGTTATTTTCCATGGATGTCATAAAGGTCGCCTATGGCACTGTAATTGAATTGATGGAGTATGTTGAACCATTATACAAATACAATCATTGGTTGATGTTGGTTTGATATACACGAAGTATGTGGAGATACATAGTTGCCACAAATTATATACAACTAGTAGATAACAATTAAAATAAAGGGGCAAATATGTATATTGATGGAAGGATAAAAGCTATTGGAAACATTGTGGGATTTATAAATAGTACATGACCAGTGGCAACAACTAAGAAACCGAATTGCATATTTGAGGGACGTGAAGGAAATCGTATATTTGTATGTGCAACAAAAACAATAGTTCTAGGTGAAGAGTTGTTGATCGATTAGAACTTAAATCAAATCGATGGAGGGGGTGCGGCTATGGGGCTAAATATCTTACATACCATTCAACTCAACCTTTGATCAATCATTGTTACAATTTATTGTTGTAATATTTCAATTTTTTACTGCATATATTTTATTTTTCATTATTTATTTTCTGATATTACTGCAATATTTCATTTTTTTAATGTTACAATTACTTTCATAACTCTTGTTGATTAATTTATTGTGTCAACATCTATCCTGGGTGACTGTGAGATATCACAAGCTACATCTGTCCAGGGTGACCATGGAAAGGCACCCACTATGTCTCAGCAGGTAAATGTTAAATACAGTAACAACTTATGACTACAACAACTAAATTTCAGAAATTTCATTATTTTTTTTTCTGATATTACTCCAATATTTCATTTTTTTAATGTTACAGGTGAATTTCATAACTTTTGTTGATTGATTTATTGTGTCAACTTCTGTCTAGGGTGACCATGGCAGAAAATCACCCACTACATATGTCTAGGGTGACCGTGGAAAGGCACCTGTTGTGATTCAGCAGGTAAATGTTAAATACAGTAACAATTTATGACTACAACAACTAAATTTCTGAAATTTCATTTTTTTTTATGATATTACTGCAATATTTCATTTTTTTAATGTTATAGGTGAATTTCATAACTTTTGTTGATTGATTTATTGTGTCAACCTCTGTCCAGGGTGACCGTGGCTGAAAATCACCCGCTACATCTGTGACATCTGTCCAGGGTGACCATGGAAAGGCACCCATTGTGCCTCACCAAGTAAATGTTAAATACAATAACAACTTATGACTACAACAACTAAATTTCTGAAATTTCATTATTTTTTTTTCTGATATTACTCCAATATTTTATTTTTTAAATGTTACAGGTGAATTTCATAACTTTTGTTGATTGATTTATTGTGTCAACTTCTGTCCAAGGTAATCGTGTGCGAAAATCACCCACTACATCTATCCAGGGTGACCATGGAAAGGAACCCATTGTTCCTCAACAGGTAAATGTTAAATATAGTAATAACTTATGACTACAATAACTAAATTTCTCAAATGTTAAAGTTCATCTCATTAATTTTATTCATCAATGTATTATGGCATGGTCAACGTGGGAAGGCTCCCACTAAGGATATTGATGAGGAAGAAATATTTTATTCCACTAACCTAATGACAACTATAACAAAGGCCTTGAAGAAGGATAACATAGAATATCTAGGTTTTCTTAGCAAAAGACCCTTGGCACAGGAGGACAGGGAAAGAATTGTAGAGATACAAAATACAATAACTAATTTTGGGGTAAGTGGCATCTTCACATATTTTTATCAACTATGACAATTTCATATCCATTTTTTTGTTTTGTATTTTCTTTATGATATGATAAAGTAAAGTTTTTCGTTTGTAGGAGTTTTTAAACTCCGTGTGTCAGGAACCTGCGGATCTTGCAAATGCTATAGGTAGCAGTGATGGTCCAACGCAAAAAAAAATGTCGACATAGCAAAGTGAAAGTGAGGCTTTTTTAGCCTCTTGAGGTTCCCCTTGAATCCATTGATGAGCGCAATGATTTTGACCAGCATGACATGCTAGAACATGATGAGCCGGAGCCTGGTACTCCACATGAATCCAAAGAGGAACATACTATAGATGGAGAGGAAACTATTCTGCATGGATCAGAACGAATTAAAAGCACCAGATCACTAGCTGTCACCTTTCTTGTGGATGACGCATGTGTTCCGATCAAGATTCAGAAGATTGTAGGTAATTTTTAATTAATTGATTCATTTTTTTCATGAAATTGAAATGGACATTTGTTGAGATTATTATAAATTAATGGATAACACGTTTCTGCAGGAAACAATGTTTTCTATAGAAACTTAAATGACAAAGCATTAGAGTTGTTTGGCCCCACCATTCGCACACAGTGGAATGGCCAAGATAGCAAAAAAAAAGATTATTTAATAGACCACATGGTATACTTGTTTGACAACACTTTCAACAAGAAAGTGGTTACAAAGTTAGCTGGTGAGAAATTAAAATATACTAGGACCTAGTATAGGGAGAAATTGCAATTAGACCTCAAGCATGAGCACCCTCCCATGGTTCCGGAGAAAGAGTGGAAGGCCCTGATAGAAGATGCAAAGGAGAACTTGTTTAAAAAATAAAGAAGACATCCACGAGCTGGTCAAGCAAGGTACAACACATGTCATATTATCAGTGAAATATGATCATTTATGTTTGTCTTTCTTATTTTAAGTAACAATTCTGATATTTAATGTTTTTCAAAAATTCCATATGTAGGCTACCAGACACCTCCAAAGCAACCAAGGCTAGAGTGGAAAAACACGGGCAACATAAAATAGGCCAGGGTGGCTATGGAAAACTAAAATCCTAAATTGTAAGATTTAAATGATTAACTATGGTTAATATTTATTTAACAGTAGCGAACAAATATATGTTTTTGTTATTGGTATTTTTAATGGTGTTATGCATTTCAGTTAAATATGTTCGACATTGCTGCCACCGAGGAGGACCTAAAGCTTGGTTACAAGCATGGTTTTAAAAGTGTGATTGAATATAGAAAAATCTTGGGCCAGACTCCTATCTCCCTAGCCACGCAGGTAAATAAAATGAATAAGGAAACCGCAGTAGCATGCTTGTAAAGTCTATTAATATTTTATTATATCACCCTTAACTAAGTATTTATGTTTTTTTTCCAGAAACAATGGTACCACAGTAGTGAATCTAGCCGTATTCAACAGGCACCACGTTATACAAGGGTGCACATGTCCAATGATAGTGGGGATCAAAGTACCCATTCCAGTATGTATGCTTTAGAATTAGAAATATTTACTGTGATTGTAGATATTTATTTCTTGACTTATAATTATATATTATCTTATCAAAATTGAAGAGCATGTAGCTTAGGAGGGTGAACTGTGAGAGAAACCAAGTGGAAAAGAAATTAACGCACCAACTGTCACAACTACACATATAGGTAAAGAGCAATAGTGTAATGTTAATCAAAATAATGAATTAGTTATTTCAATTATATTTCAACATATCAATATGATCATTTTCATTGTTGCAGTTCACGACCCTGCACAGATGCCTCGATGACCTTTTCAGCGACGTACCAGAAGTATGGTACATGAGCACATGGAAACACAACCAATAGAAGGACAGGGCACACAAAATACAATGTCCTTGGATGATTATGATACCCCAATTGTCAATTTTATGAATGTAAAAAAACATAAATCAAAGAAAAATTAGATATATAAATTCATGACTATCCTAGTTTATATAGTCTTCAATGTTTATATGTTCATATTTTTTTATGACTATCCTAGTTATGCATGATTGTCTATATGTTTTCTATATAAACAAAATCATTTGTTGGGTATGGGGAATTCAGAGCGATGTGAGGGGGGGGAAGGGGCCATATGAGCTTCCACCTTCAAGTGGTTGGCCCTGTTCAGTAGAGAATAACCTATTATCGAAACAAAGAGAAGCTCATTAAGTTATGCGACCACTTATGTTTTTTCAAGAGTATTTTACATAACTAAATGCATGTTTATTTGCTTATATATTATTTACTCATATAAAGAATTTGTCTTTTATGATTCATGCAGGTCTTGGTGATGGAAATGCATCTCGTGGACAACTCTTATCAAGTTGTATGAGCTAATGGATCTGGTGAAAGGAAAATGATAAGGTAAGGGTTTTGACATGTTTTTTAAAGTAGGCTTTATACTAGTAAAAGTTTGCAATCCTCATGAAAGGATAGAATTGCATTTTTGGTAGACAAGCATCGATATTTTTAACAAAGTATGAATCATAGACTGTGGGAAAAACCTTTTTTTGTATTATTACATTGACCAATACAACTATAACAGATTTTTAGTACAAAATCCACACACACACACACACACACACACACATATGAACCCTAAGTAAACAAATGATAGAAGATAAAGGAAGAATATGCATTGATAGGAGTGAATGAAGATAATAATATGAATAACGGAATGGGGAGTGCACTCTAGCCTTGAATTAAATGATACTTGCATCCAACATGTCTCATTGTAATGTATGTTGTGATAGTTGTGTCTTCTCACTATAATGTATGTTTCTATGTCCATCATGGGATTCCTAGAGCACCACCTATCATTAATGATCCAACACATAGTAGTCAAGAATCCCATCCATTGGTAATGTGTGCAAGTACCATATGATTAACTAATAATTTGTATCCTTAATTATGAGCTATCAATCTGTACTATCACCATATTCTTCTAGTGCATGTAGATTTGTCTTTGAAGTTGGAAATATTAGTGAAGAATTCAAGAACTACTTCCATGCAAAAAAATCTACATTCAACACTTTATGAGCTATCCCAAAATTGTTCCAATTGTGGATTTTTGAGAGGTGATTAGGTCCCACATTTTATTTACGTAGTTTAACCACCACTTCAAAATCAAACTCTTAAAATAGTAGCAAACATCAATAGAATAAACCTTCCAACATTGTATTGTTAACCAAATACTTGACCACTAAATTATCAATGGACAACTTGAAGGTCTGGTCTAGAAGATAATACTTGAAATTTTGTAGCATATACACCATCAACGTGCCTTTTCCTTTCATGGTTGTGTAATTAAAATTTTGTAGCATATATGCCTTCACTAGGCCTTTGCCTTTGCCTTAGCATATAAGAAGGTCTATGGTTCGAGCCCGTATAGCCCTATACATTCCACTAAGTTACACTACTCTTATATATATATATATATCCCCTCATAGTCCCTATGACTTGGACTTTCAAAGTCTTTCAAAGTAGGTTCTTAGTCCTACTATATCTTCTTGTGAGTCCAAAGTTCATAATGAAATTCCCACAATCATTCAAGGATATATACCAAAGTGATATCCAATGTTTATACCCTCTCAAACATGATGTGTTAAGTTATGTGTTCCATAAATTTTGTGGCATTAGTTGTGCCATTAAACACCAGTGGATCTTTAATCTCTACATGAATCCACTTAATGGAATTTGGTAGTGTGCATATTTGTATCAATTAATTATCATACTCCGTAGGTGGCCCAAAAGTAATGGACACTTTAGAATAAATGACATATGAGAATACTATTCTTCAACTCAACTTTCCACTAGCAGTTGGATTAATGTAGTCTTCCAACTATCCTATGGTGAGATTAATGTAGTCTTCCAACTCTCCTAGTCATCCAATACTTCTTCTATATATTTAACAAATATATTTCCCTACATTATATCCAATGGATATACCATCCAATAACCCTTCATAACAAATGAAATCATTATCAAATTCCCAATCAATCCATTACAATACTAGGTATGGATATTTGTCATCTACTATGTCAATGAAATCAAAGTAAGCATAAATATTCACACAATTGAGATAAAATTCTATATTGCCAATTTGACAATGGGGAAAATGTGTGATTGGTTCACCAACTACCACTAGATTGACAAGTGGACCGAATTTGGTACTTTGGTGTCATTACTTCAAAATCATCATTGTACGATATGCCATTACTTCAACTACCGCTACTCTTGTTACCGCTACCTCGGTTGCCGCTACTCCGGTGTCATTACTTCAAAACCGTCACTGTACGAGATGCCGTCACTATAGATGTTGCTACTCTTGTTTCCACTACTCTGGGTTTTGTTACTTCAAAATCGTCATTGTATGAGATGTCATTACTGCAGCTGTTGCTAGTCATGTTGTCGCTACTCTAGTTGTCGCTACTCCGGGTGTTGTTACTTCAAAATCACCATTGTACGAGATGTCATTATTGTTGTTGCCGCTACTCCAGTCGCTATTACTCCAGGTGTCGTTACTTTAAAATCGTTGTTGTACCAGATGTCATTACTTCGAGGTGCTGCCACTCCAGTCGTCACTACTCTTTGGTTGCCGCTACTCTAGTCGCCACTACTCTCTGGTTTCTGCTACTTCTACTGCTACTACTATGGTTGCAGTTACTCATCTACACTCCCACCAATAGGGATACCGATATTTCAGCTGCCACCACTTCCGATGTTGCCACTCGAATCGACGTTGTCATATTCTGCGACTGTAGACGACATTATTCCTGCGATGATGGTTCTCCATAATAGGTGAGTCACCAGGTACGTACTCAACCAACTTTAACGGATTTGGGTATATTACACATGGAATAGGCATTTGTGCTTGAGGATGGTCTTAACTTTAATTTTGGGGGAGACTTTATGTCTTCTCCAAAAGAGTCATCATTACCCTCTTTAATCACACGATTTCACAATCATTAGTTAAAACTTTCCAACGCCATTGTACGCATAGGGATTGGACACACCCGCCAAACCGTTAATCATCCACCAAGATATTAAATTTGCTATCATATCGTCATCATTACTTACCTGCCACATCATTTAATTTAAAAATAAAATAAAAAATCCATGACTCTTTCCACAACACATTTTCAGCAAAAAAAAATTCCTACTGTTTCTCCTGATCTGGTCGTCGGTACGCCTCGAGCAGGCACAATCGACAGAACATAATGGATGGTGGATCAGTAAGGTATGAGCCAAAAAATACTACACATGTCCTTCGAAATCTAGAAGTCTGGAAAAATTTCCAGAATGCAGGTTGGGACGTGTATTTCGAGAGGTTATAGGGATTCGATGTAGACATTACAGTAGAATTCGCCCAAAATTTGGACGGCCAGTCCTCCATATTCCACGGATTAAAAATCAGAGTCATGGAGGAAACCATTGCAACAAATAGTGGGTTTCCAATATCCGTTCAGTGATGGTTTTTCTAGAAAACACCACTCCCATAATTTCCAAATTTGTTTTTGTGTGAAGGCGAAGAAGTAAAGCAGAAAGGGAAAGGATATGAATGGACTTCTCTGCCACCTCCATGGGTCGAGGTATCATTTTTCATCATAAGTTATGTGACATGTGAAGGCTTCCCCTCTACCATTTACAAATAACATCTCAAATTGCTCACATCTCTGCGTTTCCAACAATGCATAAACATGCCCTATTTTCTGTGGAATAACGTTTAGCGTATGGCGCACGCAACTCAGCGCTCGCGCCAACCACTCAAAACCCTCACAAATCATGGCCTTGTTAAGATACTAGTCATGCATGCACTAGATAAAATACATGTGAGTTGGCTGCAGTTCATAAGACTCTCGGAAGTGGAATTGGCAGAACTTATCCCAGAAGTAGCATAAACCCTAGCAGAGAGAGATGGGTTGACCAGGTTAGCAGAGGTTGTTGAAACTATTGCATAAGGTCAGAGAACGGGTGTTGATACACAGGAATTAGCATCGGACGAAAATGAGGAAACAGGGAAACCATCAGTGGAAGTTAGAGAAGTTGGGGGAATGAGGCAGGTCATTAACCTAGATTCAGAAGAAGAGGAAGCAAAGGGTTCTTTTCCTCCAAACCCTTTTCCTAAACAAGAAAGAGATGTTGCTACTCCCTTAGCAGATGAAAAAGAAAAAGATGTTGCTACTCCCTCAGTAGATGAACAAGAAAGAGACGTTTCTATTCCACCCACATATGATCATGAGATGGATGTTAATACCCCTTCGTCTGACGAGCAAGAGAGGAATGTTGCTACTCCTCCAATCTATGAACAAGAGGTGACTGATGTTGTTACACAAGAACCAGCGCCAGAAATTTCTGAATTTCCTATCTATGAAGATGGTGTAGCTACTCCTCCCATCGGTGAGCAGGTAATGACTGACACTGTAACAAAAAAACAAACGTCAGAACAAGTCGTTCCTGAAAACCCTATTTTTGAAGACATAGCAGCTACTCCTCTAGTTTGTGAGCAAGAAATGACTGACGTTGTTACACAAGAACCAGGGTTAGAGCATGTTTCTCTCAAAAACCCTAAACCAGATTTGGGTGTTGCTACTCTAGGAGAAGTGTGAGTTAAACAAGAGCCAGACATAGAGGCTACATGCAATGAAGCTCATAATGAGGTTCCTCCTAGGGGATGAGCTGAAGAAATTCTTGTCCAACAGGAATTTGTTGAATTTTGTTCAAGGAGAAGAACCCCTATTTAGGACTGTTATAGGATAGCCTTTAGAGAAAGTCTGTAATTGAGGATTTAGAATGCCAAGCTAAAGAAGCAAGTGCTCCACCTAAAGAAATGAGCACGAAGATACAAAAGAATTGCCAAGGAAAAAGTGAGGAGAAATGTCAAGGAGACTATTTTAACAGCTACCCAAACTGTCGATACTCCCACGGTATCAACAACTACTCAAACTATCGATACTCCCAGAGTAACAACAACTACTCAAACTAAGTTGGTGTTGCATACAATAGCTACTCAGACCGAGCCTATATTGCACACCTCTATAGTACCAACATCCACTCATACTGATCCTATTTTGCGCACTTCCACAGTAACAACATCTACTCAAGCTAAGCCAATGACATATACAACTAAAGCTCAAGTATTTTTGTTGAAATTCGAGATACAGAAGTGGAAGAAAGTTGTAGCCCAGTTTCAGACAAGAGTTGTCCCTTCTTCAGTGCACCTAAGGACTTTGAAAGACATAAGGGAGCAGGATGCTAGAGTCATTGGTGACTATAAGGAAAAGTTGGAAGAAGAGAAGAACAAGGGCGAGAAACAGAAGGAAAATATTATAGAGCCAGAGGCACAGATACAGAGGTTAAGAGATGACAAACAGGAGATGTATGATATCACTCGGCAGGTAGTAATGTGTTACTCCCCTTCTCTCATCTATGCATTGTTCCTTCATGAACAATATTTATTTTTCTATCTAGAATGTATTCACCAGGAGATGGTTTATAATATTAAAGACCCCATGCAGTTTCTTAGGACCTTGAAAAGTTATAACATCCTAAAACAACATCTCATGTGTGAATTGTACATTCACAACTACCTGCTAAGAGACGATAAAAAATTCAATCCAGTTCCTTATGTGGGAGATGTCCAATTGAGGGCCTTTCTTTCCTACACCATTAACCATGTGAAGTGGAAGAAGGCACTTGATTCTTTCGAGGAAAATCAGGTACACATACCCCTTCAGGTTAGAATGGATAAATTTCAAGTTGATCAGATCATCAACAAACATAACTATTTCAGATGGATTCCCAATTGGCCACAGAATATGGAAACTACACATCAATGGTGTGTTGAGCTTTGCATAAAAAAGTTGACCTATTGCAAGGAAGAGGCAATTGAAAAATGTGACTAGAGATGGGCCTTATCAACACCTGCTGTCAGGGAATGGGAAGCATTTGGGTCTCCCAATTTTCACAGATCCATGGAAAGAATATCTAGGTATATAGCATGTACGATGTTTTGTGGGGTTCAATGGCTAGGTTTGAGATTTTCATTCCCCATCATCTGGCTGCCACTTGATCAATAACAACCTGATTATGAGGTCCAGAGAGAATGGTGGAAGGATATAATATTGACTGGGGGATATAAGTTTCCAGGGACAGATATGGCGGAGGCATATGACATAGCATAACTTCAGGCCCAATATCAAGGTTCCAACCCCTATCTGTGAAAGCGACGGCCTTCACAAGGACGTGCACATGACTAAAGTTTGGGGGAGATGTTTGCCCATGAAATTGCTTGTTTTCTACCACCTTTTTCAATCTGTATTTACCTCCATTTCTATATTCCTTGAGCTATTGTGTGTAACCACAAGGGTAAGAATGCACCTCTATTATGCCATTGTGTGTATTAGTTCAAAAATGTTATAGATTGGTTGGGGGTTTACCAAAGCGAATCACTATTCTCTGAAATCTCACAGGAACACAGTAAATGCAGTATGGCAAGATGATGCGATCAAGGATGCAACACAGTCCACGGGTTGAAGGTGCAAAAGAGGACCTGTTCCATGGTCCAACATTAGGTTATGTTAATTGGTTCAGCCTTTGTGTATTTTTAGGAAGAGTTGTTACCCTAATATTGGGATGCTCTGTGCTCCATGAATTGCATAAAAGGTCGAACAGAGATAGAGAAGGGATTATCTAATCAGTTAGCTAGCTAGGAGTTGTCCTGTATCAAGACTGCAACCTATGTAATCTCGTTTTATTTATTGAAAATCGAGTTTCTTCTGAGTTTCTGATTTTTCATGGCAGTTAGTTCACCACATCCCTGATCGAGGAATTGGGACCACTCTTATGGTCAGGTGTTGTCGGCTTATGATATAGTTTTGTTGTGTTTTTGTGTGGAATATGTTATATCTGTGTGTTTTGCTTCATTTACAATTATCCTGCTTCATTTGAATGTTACAATTATTTATGTTTAAGCACCAATAATCTAGTTTTTGTTCTTTATTTTTATGCAATAATTGTTTACTTACATGATCAATATTGAAAGAAGCACAGTCTGCACATACAGTGCACAGTAGCTTCTAAAACATTCAGGCCCATGGGTTGACAAATTAAATATATTAGGTGGTAAATCTAGACGATATACCGTACCCAATAGTGAGGATATAAGTAATTCCTTTCAATATACCCCACTTCGTAATAATTATAAAATCATGGTGGGAGATGATCCCTTGCTTACCTCTTCATAAATTTGCAAATCTAGAAGGTTGCAGGGATCATCTCTTGTTGCATTATAAACGACCAACGACTATCATCACATGTTTTCTCCTATATTCCACATGAAGACCCTAAAAAAAGTCCTAAATCCTAAGCAAGAAATGTATTTTGACTTTCATCTTTTGCTGGATTCCCTTCTGGCATGTAGGGTGGAAATTAAGACTATAACATATACTACTAGTTATTCTACTTCCCACCAAATTGCATTACTCCAATTGAAATATTTGCTATCTCCCCTTCATCTTGTCTGATTCCTACTCATTTAAAGTAGTATGTGTTACCATTTGTTGGCATTAATATGAGTACCCCAACTTCAACAAGTGCAATCATCCTTCATTTAGGGTGGTGTGAGAAACTATCACCTAGAGTAGTGTGATCACCCTTTGTTTCAAAACATTGTGATCACACTAACTTGATTTAGTGTGAACTACCCTTTGAGTTAAACATTTCCATTTCTCTTCATTTATATGGTATCATGTACCTTCATTTGAATAGGGTGAGTTACCTTTACTTGAATAGGTGTAAGTGTCTTTCTTTAAACAAGTGCTCCATTGTTGTGATCTACCATTCTTTCAAAGTGTTACAACTTTTTTCGTGGGAACAACTTTGATTTCTTTCATTCATATGAGTGTGAGTAACCTTCAGTTTTTTGGTAAGGGAATGACTCAACCACAAGGCTACAAGTTCCTCATCCAAAAAGCTACAAACGTAGTTGTTGAAAGGGTGTGAATGCCTCTAACCTCATGATGTGATTATCCCTTCACATTAATAGGTTAAATTTGATATTCAAGGTAATTATTGTGACCAGTCTATATTAATATCGATTAATGGTTGTGAGTGCATTGAAGTGGATAAGTAAAGGGTTGGCCCACTCTCACAAGCATAGTGATAGATTTAAACAAAACACATCTCCCATATTGTCCCCCTAGGATACCCCTACAAAATTATTTTTGACCTCTAGTTCATAGCCCCAATATCTCAATTAAAATCATTCAAGGGGAATGTATTTTATCTTCCCCTTCATCCCAAGATGCCTTGGGTTTCCCTTTTGGTCCACTAAGAAAGACACCTAATAAGTCTCAAAACCCCCTCTGATAAGACCTTCTCACATAAGAAACCCTTTGAAGGGTCAACCACACATGAAAATATTGAGTATGGGTCAATCACGAATGTTGGCCCTGGGTTATGTAAGGAAGCAAAGAACGAGGAAGAAAAGGGAAAAAGTGATCTTCATGGGAGACACAGTGATTGTCACTGGGTCGAAGCAAGCAAAAGAACATAAAAGATGGAGTGAAGTGCAGAAAAGCAAGTCATTGGATGAGGAGATCGAGGATGATAGATCAACAAGGGAGAGGGATCGAGGATGACTTAGAAAGTGGGAAAATCCATTGTTGGATGCTTTGGAACACCGCGCGAGAAGGAAGGAAAGATAGGCTGGCGAAGCCCGAAAAAAGAGGGTCAAGTTAACCTAGGGTTTTAGACACCTAGGGTTTTTTGTATTTAGGGTTTTGGCACCTAGGTTTCGGCCTAAGGCTATCGGTGAGGTATTGTAATGTATAAATAAAGGTCAAGAGAACCTGGGTCAGGTTGGTCATTGAGTATTGGTATGATATTGTTGTTGATATAGCTCTATTATTGTGTGAGATATTATGGTATTGGGGGAGAGAAGTGATGAGAGAGAGAGCCTTCTGGTATTGTAAGATCTTCAGATGTGTGCGAAGATCAAGTCCTACAGCTGGGTGCGCAGGAAGGGGAGAGAAAGAGAGAGAAGAAAGAAGATCTACTAGTTGAGAGCGCAGACAAGAACTGTATGCTTTTCCTTAATAAATCATAAGTACAGTTCTGTGGACGTAGCCCTAGAGAGAGGGTGAACCATGTATACCTTGTGTTGTGGATGTGTGATTGATGCTTTGATCTCTGTTGATGTTGTATTATTGTTTGCATTGTTGTGTTAGATCAGGTCTATAGCTGTGAAGGAAAGATCTAGCTAGTTTAATGATAGATGCATGTTATGTTGTTGTTGAAATAAGAACCACTTGATATTCCCTTGGTTGTAGACATCCTTGTCCTGCAAACCCCTCATAGCTTCTTCAGGTGAGACTTCATATGCTTCGTAGGTGCTACCGAAAGGGCCAGTAGCTAGGGCTTGTTGGTGCGCTCTTGGAGCTAAACCTTGGGTATGCCCTTGTGCCAACAAATGGTTCCATTGTCGGGACAAGAATATTTTTTACGAAATGTCAAGGTGGTTCCCATCGAAGACAAAGATTCAGAAGTGGGTAGAGGATCAAGAGAAGGACTTCGCTGAAGGCCAGAAAAAGAACCCTAAAATAAGCACTGAACATTGGCTACAAAGATACATCTTCACCGACATTCATGAGATCTTATTTGGAGGAATCAATCAGGAGTTACATGAGTGGTTGGCTAAGTTAGCTGACACATAGTTTGAAATCATATCTATACCCCCTGTGGTTTGGACACCAGCATTGATCTAGAAGGTCAAGAGAGTCGACAACGTTGTATCCAGAGAAATAGATCACTATTTTGATACTACCATCGGAGGGTATATCACTGAGTTTGTTGTTGACATAACAAAATCGTATAGTCAAGCCGAGAGATACTTTTTCAAGGGACCCAAAGGAAAATTTTTGCACTTCCTGAAGCTAAGAATCAATATGCTCTTGCATGGAAACCACATCTTGAAGATACAATAGATTGATCGGACATGAAAAGGCTAATGTTCAAGATCCCAGACAGCGACAGCGACACAGAAGCAGGACATACATGTAGTGGGAAAGTATTCCATGGAGTTCACCTTGAGAATTTGTTTAAGAAAAACTACAGTGAAGAAGGTTTCTATAGTGGAGAAGAGGTAGATCTAACCGATGAAGAGCATCCAGAGCCCACCAGAACAAAAGAAGGGGAAGATGAAGAACTGCACCAAAGCAAGCCAGAAACCTCAGGAACTGCACAAACTACTAAAGTAAGTAACATTAATCCTCCTGTTGTCTCAACAATACCTAGCAGTCAGAATAGTCAGACCCACCAGAGTCTTCAGAGTACTGTTACTAGTTGCCTAGCATATATTTAGACAAGAACCCTAGTCAGATTTATGGTAGATGAAATGAGACTCCCTATCCTTAGAGGAGATGGATCTGAAGACCCAGATCAACATTGGTTTCTGTGTGAGGCCGTATGGAATATTAAAAGTATCATTGATGAAGCCATCAAGAGAACCCTGTTCAACACTATGCTAAGGGACCGCGCACTGAGATGGTACATGAAACTTGTCCAAGGACTGGCATAGCCTAATCCCCTGAATGAGATCAAGAATGTGTTGATTGCATAGTTTAAGAAACCTAAGTCGGAGTAACAATGTACTACAGAACTAAAAGAAATTAAACAAAAGGTAGAAGAACCTGTTTGGGAGTTCGACCAGAGATTCAAGACCCTGACAGGCTGATTAACTTTCCAGATCCCCAACGAACAGAACAAAGAGTGGTTTATCGCTATGTTGTTACCACACATAAGAATCCCTTTGATGCAGCAGCAGATTGTGTCTCAGGAAGAAACTTTGGAGATCACCATGAAGCTTGAATCAACACTGATGGGAGAATCTAGCTTAGGCATTAGCTAGATCATGAGCCAGTTAACTAGTTTGTCATTACAGGTCGAGGATATGAATAAATATAAGGGAAAAGACAAAAGGGAAGATATCTGGTGTGTAAGATGCAGATCTGAAGGCCATGATAAGGAACAATGCCCTTTATTTCATGAGTACTTGGCATCAGGAGCACCGAGCCCCTTAAAGAAAGTTAACCTACCATGGTATGAGGTATGCATAAATAGGCATCACCCAGATGAGTGCTATTACATGCAGAAGTATGTCCAGAAACCCACAAACTTGTATTGTACATTCTATAAATCATTGGGGCATGATGATCGGGATTGTAGAGCTTAAGATATCATGCATGAAAGGTCAAGAGACATATACAATATTCAAGGTGAAGTACAACAAGAGGGAAACACTTCGCAGTACAACTCTCCGGGGAGAGGAAACTTCATTTCTCGTGGTGGCTACAGAGGAGGAGGAGGAGGAGGAGGAGGAGGTATGGGTCGAGGCCAAGGACAAATAATCTATTACAACTACGCATAGCCAAGCCATCTAGTAAGGGATTGTCAGAATCCCTACACAACCTATAGTTATTGTAACTCCTTCGAGCATGTCATAGAAGAATGCCCTGTGTTGCTGGCCAAACTTGGGAAAATGAGGACCCTATAAGAACCCACAAGTACAACTGATATATGTTGAACCTCGTGGAGCAGACCCTAGATTCGTTGTTATTACTTGAGGAGGCATCTCTACAGGAGAAGACAGAGCAACCCAAGGAAGGACTGAAAATGACCATGGAGTCAGGAAAGCTACAGAAAAGACCCCAACGTTCGATGCTAAGAAATAAAGGCAGATATTCGAGGAGGCAAGGAAAGAGTTCAAAGGAGATCAAGGATATTCATCAAAGAGACAACCATAAATCAAAGAATATGGTATGCCTCGGGCACTTGATCCATCTGCATCACCAACAAAAGGGAAAGTAGTAAGAAAACTCATGGAATTCTTGCACATTTGTGTTAAGTTGATTCAAGATAAAGGCCTTGTACAAGAATTACAAGATTTAATCAAGAAGTATGAACTAGGAAAAATAGACCCCTTATTGAATAGAGCAGTGCACCAAATTGGAAGAAGGAGAAGGACAAATAAAGAACTAAACTTGAATTCTCAGATATGAGAGCATGAGATAGACTATGTGGTCCTCGATTTAGGGTCAGAAGTCAATGTCATGACGCAGCAGACTTGGGCATTGATGGGAAAAACCAAGCTGATATATTCCCCTATCAGGATTTGCATGGCTAATCAGCAAGCTGTCAGCCCATTTGGATGATTAGAGCATGTCCTAGTGGACATCGATGGGGTAAGAACCTTTGCATATTTTGAGGTAATTGAAATTGTTGATGATAGCTGCCCTTACCCTACGTTGTTAAGAATTGATTGGGCCTTCGACAATTCGATTGTTGTTGATTTAAAGAAAAGACGCATGACATTTGAGAAATTTGGCCTTAGGGTCATTGCACCTTTAGATCTAGATGAAGGTCCATGATACAGAGAACCTATTAGAGAAGAAGACCACACATTTGAATTGGAAAACATCTACAAATTAATGGCTAGACAGCAGGATTATATCAACCCTACAGCTGATGGAAATCTGAGCTGGCGAAGTGACAACGCATGTTCATCCAATTCAGAAGAAGCACTGGAAAACTAGTAGAACCAGATGTACGAAGTATCTACAAGAAGATGTGCTAGGCTAACTAGAGAAGTTCGTTGGATTGGCACAATAGTGAGTAATCTACCCACATTTGATGGACTGAACCCCTTAGAAAACTTCTTGTCAGAATTTGAGACAAGTGTACCAACACAACATAGGTTGTTGGTAATGGATGAGGCCATGAAATCCACACCAACAAGATGGTGGGGGACACATAAAAGAAATATTACAAACTGGACACAATGCCGAACTTTGATGATAACTCGGTTCTCAGCATAAGAAGGAAGTTGTGAAGCATGATACACAGGTTGAAGCTACCCAAAGTTCTATGTACGAAGCTACGAAGAGGCCTAGAGTGACATTCCTAAAGAACAATGGGTACACAAATTCATCAATACGCTGGATACCACCCCGATTAACTGGTAGCTTCAAGCAGAGCTGCGCCTTGTCACTTCAGAATGGGAAGGTATGATCCAGAATTTTATAACCACCTTTTTGTTTGACAGTGAATTTTCTTCTGTAGATCAAGCACTATAGATGGTGAGACTGAAGGTATTTGAGGAGGCATCTGGCCTCCCCTTGGAGCAAGAAGTGGATGAATGGACTACGCCCCTCTATAAACTACAGATGTGCTACAACATCAATGCCGACGAAGACGATGATATAATGAAGGTGAATATCGCAGAAACAGAAGGTCAGAGAGATGTGGAAGGTCTAGGAGTGGAAATTCCATTCATTGGACAGCTGGTAAAGATAAAGAAAGTCAATATCAGGACAAAGGAGACACCGAAGCTTGCCAATGTCAGAGATTACCGGGACGTTGCTACCATTGACAAAATCACAAAATTATTTCATGAATATCAGGACTTGTTCCCGACCAAGTTCACTGATATGAAGGAAATCAAAGGAACTATGGGAGAAATGAGAATCCCTTTGAAACCAGACGCAAAGCCAGTCAAGAAAAGGCCCTACAGATTGAACCCAAAATATAAGGAAAAAGTGAATATTGAGCTCGACAGAATGCTAGAAGCAGGGATTATTGAACCTGTCGAAGAGTCGGAATGGATCAGCCCCATGGTAGTGCAAGATAAGAAGATAGGTGAGATCAGGATTTGCATAGATCTTAGGAAGTTGAATGATGCTTGTCTACATGACCCCTTCCCTACACATTTCACAGACGAAGTGATGGATAACGTGGGAGGCCAAGAAGTATACTCTTTTACAGATGGGTTTTCAGGATACCATCAGATCTGCATCGCCAAGGAGGACCATCATAAGACTACGTTTGCCACATAGTGGGGATCCTACCAATACATAATAATTCTATTTGGACTAAAGAATGCCCCAACATCTTTTCCAGGGTGGTGGTTGAATCATTCAAAGAATTTTTGCATAAGTTTTTAGAAGCATACTTTGATGAATGGACTGTTTTTAGTTTGTTGAAAAATCATATCGAATGTCTAAGGCTAATGTTGGATAAATGCAGGTAGTGTCAAATTGCTTTGAATTTGAAGAAGTGCATATTCTCACCATTTGGAGTATTATTAGGTCATATTGTATGCAAGCAAGGATTGTTGGTGGATCCATCCAAAATTGCAATTATAGTTGATTTACCACCACCTACATTAGTCAAACAACTACGCATTGCGTTGGGACATACTGGCTATTACAGGAAATTTATCAAAGGATATGCTCAGATTACTGTGCTAATGGAGTGGTTATTAAAGAAATATTTTCAGTTTGGTTGGACAGACGAATGCCAGTAGAGCTTCGAAAAACTGAAACAAAAGATGGTCACTGCGCATATTCTAGTATTTCCCAATTGGAGCAAGGAATTTCATGTGCATGTTGATGCATATTCTATCACATTTGGACCAATACTGGCACAACCTGGAAAAGGGGACATTGATCATCCATTAGCATTTGCCAGTAGGAATCTCTCCACAGCTAAAATCAATTACACTACTACAGAGAGAGAGGAACTAGCCATGGTGTGTGCATTGCAAAAATTCTTCCACTACTTGTTGGGAGGACACTTTAAAATGTTTACTGATCACTCCGCGTTGAAATACCTAGTCAACAAGCTAGTGTTTGTGGGAAGAATATGCAGATGGCTTCTCATGTTTCGAGAATATGATTTTGAGATGATAGTTAAGCCAGGAAGAATGAATAAGGGCCCAGACCACCTGTTGAGGTTGGAGCATGGTGAAGAACCTACCAGTCTGGAGGACACACTACCAGATGCACAATTTCTCAACATTAAAAAGATTGATGACCACTTTGTAGACATAGTCCAAATCTTGTCAACAGGAATAGCTCCAACAGAATACACAATTCTGCAGAAGAAACAACTAGTGGTGTGCACTGCAGATTTTTCGCTAATAGCTGGTTAGCTATATAAAATGGGACTTGAAGAGATCCTAAGAAGATGTTTGATGGAGGCAGAATTCCCTATGATCCTCGAAGAATCTCATGAAGGCATTGCAGGAGGAAATTATGCAGGAAAAGAAACTACGCAGAAGGTTCTGTGAGCTGGCCTTTGGTGGCCTACGTTACACAGAGATGCTAAAAAATATGCCAGAGCATGCGATGTATGCCAGCGAGTTGGAAAACCATCTCGAAGAGATGAGATTCCATTAGCACCATAGATGACCCTACAAACATTTGAAAAATGGGCGACCTATAAACCCACCAGGAAAGCGCACAGGAGCAAGGTATATTATCACTGCGACAAAATACCTGACCAGATGGGCTGAAGCAAAAGCAGTCAAGGACTATAGTGCAGCTACAACTATGCATTTTATATTTGATGACATAATAACTAGGTTTGGATTCCCTAAGGTCCTTATGAGTGATCAAGGGACACACTTCATCAATAAGACAGTTGAAGCCCTGATTGAAGAATTTGCAGTCCATCATCAGAAGAGAACACCTTATCATCCACAAGCAAACAGAACGGTTGAAGCATTCAACAAGATCTTGGAGACAACATTGACAAAGATTTGTAGTGTGAATAGGGACAACTGGGATTTAAGAGTACCAACAGTACTCTAGTCTTATAGAACCACTTGAAAAAAATTAACAATGCAAACTCCTTTCAAGTTGGTTTATGGTCTTGAAGCTATTGTCCCAATGGAGTACTTGGCACCAAGCTTAAGAATTGTTGCATTCACAGACATGGATGATACTGGTGCCATTCATGAGAGGCTAGCACAGTTGGCCCAACTAGAAGAATACATATTCATTGCAGGCTTCCATTAGCAAATTAAGAAGGAACGAGAAAAGGCCTATCATGACAGACACGTCAAGAAGAAGATATTCAGGCAAGGTGATTTAGTCCTGCTATATGACAATAAATTTATCAAACACCCTGGGAAGTTCAGAACACATTGGCTCGAACCATATGAGATTTCCTATGTTACAGAAGGAGGACTTATGCAGCTGAAGACATTGAAAGGAGATTGGAAGGAAGGCTTGGTGAATGGGAGTAAGCTAAAATTGTACTATGACAACCAGTTGTCTCGCAACTCTCAGTAGAATCAAGAAGACAAGGGTCCAAGTACCAGGTGTAGTTGAAACTAGGTACCAGACATAGCAAAGACAATCTGCACAAGGATGGAAAGGAGGCATAAAGAAGAAAGCAAGGGCTGCATTGCGTAGTCAAAATTCGAAGAAAAACAAGAGGATTAGATCTCAAGTACCTTGGGATGAGTCACATGTGAGTGTTGGGGGCCTGTGTTATTGGATAAATCCATAGGTGCGGCCACTAACCAATCTCCCTGAAGGAACTTAGTGACCTCGGCACGTCGTGGACAATCCTTCGTGTAGTGATCATCACCACAGATAAGGAAAGGGTATCAGGGTTTGCGCTTATCCCGGTCCTCAACAGGAGTAGTTTTAGGTTTCTCTGCTTGATTATTATTTTTTCCCTCCTTATTCTTGCCTCTCCCCTTATTAGATTTGTCTTTACCGGCTGGGGTAGATTGAACAACATTTACCTCAGAAGTCTTTCCGATGGGAGTGGCAGGAGACGAAGCATTTTAAACATTAGAAGAACAACATTTAGGGATTGTGCTTGAAACAGAAGGTGATTGGGCTTGGGCAGTACCAATCACACCGTCAGCTACATGCGAGGCAGCTGGAGCAGTTGAAGTGCTCGAAGAATTAGGATGAGGTAATTCAGGTAGAAAATCATAAAGCGTTCCCGTTTGTGAATAAATGAGATCAAGATACTGAGCACGACTTATAGCCTGTTCTTCCATGACAATGCCACCCATGGCAATGTCCTTACCAATTTCATTCACAAAAGATTTTGTAAACCATTCTGCCAGTAACTGATTGGGGAGTTCAAGTTTAATGAGACGACGTCTCCTTCGCCACTCATGGATATGATCTGATATATGAGTGCCTTTAGTCTGTTTGAAGGAAGTCAAAATCTCAGTCCCAATATCATAACGGATCGGTAATTGGTAATGTGTAAGGAAAGCCATAGCTAGGGTGTTGAAATCAGAGAAGAAACCTCGTGGCAATTCAATATACCACTTCGCAGCAGAACTGGTAAGGGTTCGTTGAAAAATACGTAAACGAATAGAATCATCCATCAATGAGTTGGATGAACACCATAGGTGAAAAGTCATAACGTGATTGTTTGGGTCCTCTCCCACTTTTCCATCGAATTTAGGAATGTTCGATGGAAGCTTGGTCGGAATAGCAGGCCATTGGGGAGAGTGACGAATAGGATCATTTAAAATCTGAGACGAATACAACAAATCCAAAGTGGAAAGAAAAGGTAACTGTCGATTCAATTGTGGGTACTGGTGGCTTTGGGGTGGAAGCCCTGTCGGCAAACCAGTAGGATTGTAAGAAGTCTATGCATAATGGGAAGACCCAGGCAAATTCGGTGGATTTTGGAGAGGATAGTAACTCGAGGGATTGTAACTTGGAGTTTGAGCATTTGTACCCCAAATAGGATTGGGTATACCTGGATATGGTTGGCCTATAGTAGGGATAGGCAACTGTTTCCCCCCAGTCGTTTGAGAAGGATTTTGTATCATTTGATTCCAAAACTGGGCCAAAGCAGGAGGTATATTTTGTCCAAAAGGTGGGGTTGGTCCCCCTATCATAGGCAGAGTTCCAACCGGAAGTTGTGTTCCAATCGATGGTTGTCTAGTAATTGGAATGTGTCCGGTAAGAGGAAATTGAATCGTACCACCTTGTCCACCAACAAGAATCTACAAGTTTGGTGTAATGGATGGTATAGTGCCACTAGGATTAGGATTATCAGAAGGAAATTAAGGGAGTGTCGAAATAAAACCGGGAATAGGGTGCCCAGGAAAAGAAGGATCACTTGGAGAACCGGAAGGGGGTTGCGGAGGTGTTGGAACAGAAGCATTCAACGCCCGGTATCCAGGTGGTAGGGTTGGAGTGACATTGGGCGTGCGCTGTGTGTTAATAGGAGCAAGACCAGCCGCAGTGAACCCGGTTGGGACACTCGGAGTATTTTTGAAATGAGCCATTTCGGCAGGGACAGTAAAGTGATAAGGAGTAGTTAACGGTACTGTCTCTAGATTAGAGATCTCATAAATCATGGGGGGAGTAATATCAGAAATCACATGGGAACCTGGACCAAAAAGGTCTCATCGGAAAACACCTGTAGACCAAAAGGGATCTTGGCCTTCTATGGCGGGAAAAGGCCCAACGGGTGATCCAGAAGATGTAACAACTAATTCTCCGGAAGAATTCAGTTGCATAAAAGGTCGCTCAGAACCAGGGTGAAGTCGAAAATCCTCTCGAGTATTGGTAATTCGGAAAGGTTCTAGAGAGTCAATTCGTTCCACCTGTGGGGTGGTGATGACTGTGGCTTCACTTTGGTGAGGAGAGCCCTCAGGTGTACCTATAGGCAAGGGTTGAGAACCGTCCAGATGCTCTGGAGATAAGCCTTGCATTCTACGTGAACGATGTGGAGGAGCTATTGTAAACGAGTAAGAAACTTCAAGAAGAAAATCATATGGTCAACTTCGAGAAACAAACAATACGCGCTAGTAAACAAAATCTAGGAAGCAATCACCAGGCAAACAAGACCTTCTAATTTTGAAGCCACTAGTTGGTGATGAAATCCAACGTTGCAACAACGAGACGAGAAGGGGCTATGCTAGGGTGGAAAAGTTACGCTGACGACCTGCTTAACAGACTTACACCCTGGTGCAAGCTCCCACACATAATCGTGGGTATACCCTCCAAGGAGCCTGAGTGAGTTTGGTCAACGTCAATTCCAGGTACCGTGAAGACTTTCCCCTTCACAGTCACCTTGGGTAAGAACCTAGAAAGATAGGCCACTAAGGTCACCACCAACATCAATAAAGCCTGGGGGAAAATTCGACAGTCCGATCCACACGCAAGGGCAAGGTATCTAGCCTGCAATCAACTCAAAAGGCTTCCACTCATCATTGTGGGTATACCTCCGAGTGATCCTCGTAATACGTGCAATCTCTACACTGATACCAACAAAGCAGGGTGAGTAAATCTGCCAATATCAATGCGACCTAGTGTTTGACCCTTGTGTGAGAAGGGCTTCCCAAGACAAGATGTTGCAAATGGAATTTAACACTCCATAACACAAGATACTATTGTGTGTTTTTGTGCTTTTGGAGAGTGTATCTTTCTTCCTACTCCAAAGTGCTAGCCTAGCTAAATGTTGGTGTAATAGAGCCCTAAAAAAGAGTTACTAGATAAATTTTATGATTACGTAGTGTTATTAAGAGTTGTTGTTTACTCAAAGGTAACGGAAACGAAACGTATGTTGTATGACTCTGACCCAACAATGCAAGGATGAGAATGAAATATATCACTTTTCGTTCAATGAATCCTATGTATGGGAGAGAGAAATTTTTCTAGATCAACCTTGTACTACAATGCAAAATTTCCTTCAAAATGCCAATGCAAACAATCACTTATCAAATGACAACTCTCTATTTTGTCTTTTTCAAATACATCAACAATATGAATAATTTGATTTTCAATGTTTTCTAAAACAAAAAGAATTTTTTGAAAGAAAAACCTTTGTTCACTTTTCAAAAAGGACCCTCATTATGCCAATGAGAGTACAGAAAATCAAAAATCAAAGAATCAAGCAATGATAAACACCCAATCCACTCTTTCAATGAAAACAAAAATAAAGAGCAAACCAATTAAGTCTTTTCAGATGCAAAAGAAAATGATCTTTCAAACCAATAAGCAAATGAGAAAAACCAAGCACTCAACTTTCAACCAATCACTAGTTCTTAACTAATCAAACGCACTCAGATTCTGAAGTCAGAGAGAATGGTTTTGCCAAGAAAAGTCAAGACACAAATGACAAGAAAAGCCTTGAAACCCTAAGACTGTTCATGTACACAAACAAAGACAAGAAATATATCAATCAGTGGTCCAAGAAACTCATAAGAGGCAATCAAACTGATCTGGGTAGTTGGAAAGACCAAAAACTCAAATCCAAATTTTTGACAAAAAGAGTTCGCAGGCAGGTAGTATTACATAGTGCGAGAATCATTGATTCTCACAGGTGACCCTTGAGCAGGGTGCGAGAACCTCACACTGAAACCTAAAGGCAGAGTGTGAACTCTACCTATTCTCGCAAGCTGCAATGAAGTACAGTGCGAGAATGCTTGAACATAGTCAAAATTTTGAAAAATGAAGAAAAATTGAAAAAGGCTTCTGGACCTAGAGGGTCTATCAGGATATCCTGAAGACTCAGAGATTGATAGGACAGGAGAAAATTGAAACCAGAGCAAATGGCCACAGAAAAATACAAAAAGCCACAAAGAAAATGGGATTCGTTCCCCAGTGGAGTCACCAATTTTGTTATTGGATAAATCCGTAGGTGCGGACACTAACCGATCTCCCTAGATCCACCTGGATCTAGAACAAAGCAAGACAGAACATGACTCTTTCCCTAGATTTTGACCATTGAATTAAATAGGAGGCAAGAACTAGTAACATACCTTATTATCACTTCCTATGGTCTTTGTTGCTCCTGCTTCACTCCAGTGCTCTCGTGCAGTCAAGACCAAGACAACACAAACCAACCAAAGTGAAGAAAGCACGATCTATTCAACAGTCAATCTATGTATATAATCAAGGAATTATACAATAAAGTGGAAATATATTTATGGGAAAGGGACATATTATTGTATCATATTAATGGAAAGTAAAGATTACAACCCGAGCCTTGATGTCGCAAATTTCCTTTCGATGGCCCTTGGCTCTGACACACACACTTGCTCACTTGCATGAAGAAGATCAACCCCTTTGGATAAACTTGTTGGAGTCTCCAAGCAGTTGTAGCTTCAGTCCTTCACACAATCCTTTCACTAATTCTCCAATGAATCTTGCTTTACCTTGCTTAACCTTTTCCATGAGAATTCCCTCAATATATAGGAGAGAATGAATTAGTTACTTGGATAAGAATGATCCCAAAATATCAGGGAATCCAGTACTAAGATAACCATTCGAATGCCATCTCATCCTTCTAGAAGATTTCCTTCTAGAAGCATCGAGAATTCATCTTTTTCCTTTCTTTAGAAAGAGTTCACACCCTAGCAGTTTAACACAGTGCGAACTTCTCGCACCCTAGCTTAAGGCAGCCTGCGAGAATAGGTCATTCTCGCAGGCAAATGTATTAGCAGCCTGCAAACCTTCTTCAAAAATGATATTTTTGGAAAGAGAAGAAAGTAACTTTTCTCAGGAGAAAGTTCTTATGAAGAGCCTGAATACACCATCATCAATACATCATCATGATGACCAAAATCATGGGTAATAGCCTGTTGGCCCTGGGTTATGGAAGGAAGTGAAGAACAAGGAAGAAAAGGGAAAAAACGAGCTTCACGGGAGACATAGTGACTATCACTGGGTCAAAGCGAGCAAAAGAATAGAAAACATGGAGCGAAGTGTGGAAAAGCAAGCTGTTGGATGAAGAGATTGAGGATTATAGATCAGCAAGGGAGAGGGATCGAGGATGACTCTGAAAGTGGTAAAATCCACCATTGGATGCTTTGGAACACCACGCGAGAAGGAAGGAAAGACAGGCTGGTGAAGCTCAGCAAAAGAGGGTCAAGTTGACCTAGGGTTTTAAACGCCTAGGGTTTTTTGTATTTAGGGTTCTGGCACCTAGGTTTCAGCCTAAGGCTGTCAGTGAGGTATTGTAATGTATAAATAAAGGTTAAGAGAACCTGGGTCGGGTTGGTCATTGAGTATTGGTATGATATTGTTGTTGATCTAGTTCTATTATTGTGTGAGAGAAGTGCTGAGAGAGAGAGCTTTCTGGTATTGTAAGATTTTCAGCTGTGTGTGAAGATCAAGTCCTGTAGCTGGGTGCATAGGAAGGGGAGAGAAAGAGAGAAAAGAAAGAAGATCTGCTAGTTGAGATCGCAGACAAAAACTGTATGCTTTTCCTTAATAAAACATAAGCACAGTTATGTGGACATAGCCCTAGAGAGAGGGTGAACCACGTATACCTTGTGTTGTGGATGTGTGATTGATGCTTTGATCTCTGTTGCTGTTGTATTATTGTTTGCATTGTTGTGTTAGATAAAGTCTATAGTTGTGAAGGAAAGATCTAACTAGTTTAATGATAGATGCATGTTATGTTGTTGTTGCAATAAGAACCACTTGATATTCCCCTGGTTGTAGACATCTCTGTCCTGCAACCCCCTCATAGTTACTTCGGGTGAGACCGCATCTGCTTCGCAAGTTCTGCCGAAAGGGTTGTTATCTAGGGCTTGTTGGTGCGCTCTTGGAGCTGAAACCTGGGTCTGCCCCTGTGCCAACAACGAATCCCAACATCCAACTTCTCATGTAGATTTTTGTTTTTTAAAACCTACAGGAAGCATGGCAATATCGACGATAGTACGTCGCACTTTTCCATAGTTTTGCATCGCACATATAGCATCTGCGTCGTAAAATTTTTCTCTGCCAAACATTTTCATCGCTATTGCCACGCTTTTTCATCGCAACTTTCCACACTTTTCCGTCGCACGTATGGCATCTGCGTCATAATCTGTTGGTAAGTTTTTTACTTTGGAACGGTTTTTCGTCCCTTTGCGACGAAGTTCCTTCGCTATTGCCATGTTTTATAGGGCAAACCTATATTGAGGATGATGACACGTGGAGGGATTATTTCGTCGTTGTTTCCATGAATAATTGGTTCATGGATATAGAGACAAAAAAATTTCCATGAAAAATAGTCTTTGCTTTCGTGGAAAGTGCGATGGATATGTGTGGCAATAGAAATGAAAAACCATGGCAAATATGGTCATATGTAGTAGTGGCAATATGAGATAGGAACTGAGATCTTGACTTCACTATGTCAAGATAATGCCACTCACATTTCTGATCATATACATGAGTGGATATGGAGACATAAGATGATTAAGACTTAGATTCCTGACAAAATCCTCATGGAGTGGTTCACAAATTCCCTCCTACCACCCATTGCCATAAATGTAGCTATGGATGGGGAAATTATCAAGGAGCATGCCATTTTGTGTGCCCAACACTTAGATTTTATTTATTCTCAGTGGGGCACACTTTATGACATCATCCTGAATGCTCCTAGGTCGTCGACATATCCAAGGAATCCAAACCCAAGACCCCATGCTAATGGTGTGGTTGGTTTCATTTCCCATACCTCTATAAACCACTTAGATTATCAAATCGGTCAAATTTCTATTAATTTATATTTTGGTGCTAGTGCTCAAACTATTGCAGTCTCTACTAAAAAATTCAAGGTGAGTTTAGTGCAGTCCATGCAACCAAATAATCCTTAACAACCTGGAGGGAAGAAGAAAAGAAACAAAAAGAAAAATTCTCATATTGAGCAAGGGATTTCCTCCACCCAAAACACCCAAGAGGGAAGCACTGAGGAGAAAAGGAATATTCATTTTCCCTACACCATTTGTGGGGATGACCACCCTAATCACTAGTGTCCTCAGAAGGATGTGATCCATATATTTTTGGCACAACATCGATCCCCCCATCATCCTTCTATATTAACCCATCATTTCCCCCTTCAACCTCAAAACATGGTTTCCATAAATCTTGACCCTTCACAAGAGGGCATGGAAGGTACCCCTCACCATGAGGGGTCTTCCTCGAATGTTTCCATTTTCATGTGTGACAAAGCAGTCAATTTGCAAACGTGATCCAAGATTTATGACATTCCCGAGCCTTCTCATGCTATGCCATAAGCAACATCTTCTTCCCATCGTAGTGACCCTCTTCATATTGAGAATCCATCTTTTGATGCACTGTTTTTCCCCCTGAAGGGCGTTCTTCGACGCGTGACACATAATCCTAACACACAATCCACCCACAACTATATTATTATGGAAGACTTGGCCCAAGAAACATGTGTCATGTCTGCGCTTGAAGTCCTTCAAAGCTACCCCACACAACAAAAAGCCTTATTGTCAGCCGTAGGTGGGGTTGAAACAAAGTTTTCGACTTAACAAGAAATGTGGCCTTAAAACGAGAACTCTGGCCCCAAAAACCCATATTTTTACAAAAAAAACATGAAAATCAACCTCCAAATGGAAAATTGGTGCTACTAGTAGCACCATTTTTTGAAACAGGGTCAAAATTACAACATTTTTCAAGCATGGCCTACAAAACTCATAGAGTAGCTCAGAAAAACCTTAAAATCAACATCTGAATAAAAAAGTGGTGCTACCTAAAAAAAAATATTTTTTTCTAAATGTTAAAATTATAGCTAATTATGACCTAATCAAAATTGTGGCCTTGACAACAAATCCATGTGCAAATAAAAACCCAAAATTGGACCCTAAATGGTCACTTGAAATTTTATTTACTAACTTTTTTTTTAATTTACATTAAAAAATAAATAAAGAGAAAGGAGAAAATTTTCACAATTTTTTTTTAAATGAAAAAAACACATTAAAAATATATATATTCAAAACCCACATTAAAAAAAACG
>ML786196.1:34759-49386 GCA_009831015.1 Picea engelmannii | reverse complement strand
TAATAAAAAATCCCTTGAAACTTACAAAAAAATGAGAAAAAATAAACCAAAAAAATACTAAAAAAAATGTAAAGAAGAAACAAAATTAGAAAAGTTAAAAAAAAAATCTAAAATTAAAAGATACGAAAAAAATACGAAAACTTCAAAAACAATATATATAGTCAGCCACATCCCCCCCCCCAAGGACTAGGTCCCGTGGCAACCACTAGACCTAATCATGGCTTGCGGGGGGGGCGTTGCACCACCGTCTAATATATATATACCTTTTTGTGTTTTTTTAACCTTTCTAAGTTTTTGGGCCATAAATTTGGCTTTTGACTTTTTTTTTACTACGCTGAAGACGTTTTTAAGGGGAGATTTCTTGCCCAGTTTTCGTCGTCTATCAAGGGCCTTTGAAAGCATGCCTGTTTCAGTGTAATGAGAGTAACGTGGAAGATAGTTTCCTGCCTTTATTATTTCATTTTTTACTTACCTCCTTTGATTGCTCTTATCCTTCCCTTGACCGCCTTACTGCATCGTCGCCCTTATCCTTCCCCTGCAACGAATTTCTGTAGAGATGTGAGAGAAGTCCATCTACTCAATATCCTTCATCTCAAAAGTTGGACGAGGCACAAAACGCCGCATTTAATGTTTACGAGAAGAGGCGGAATTTAGATGTAGAATCCCTACAATTTAAGGAAGCTGTGGGCTCTAAAAAAACATCAAAAACTGCAAAGACTATTTCCGATCATACACCTAAGATAATAATGAAGCTTGGAAAGCTTGCAGCCAAGACTACTTTACCATCTTCTTCCTCGATCTATGTACAATCTGAGAGCTCTCTTTTGTATCCTAAGAACAATATCAGACTGAACAGAACAGTATTCCAGAACAATGGTGCCTAGGATCCAAAGACAAGAAATACCTTCAGAAACAAAAACATATCAAAAAGGATTTTTTTGGCAACGACGATTCGCCTGTTGAGCAAAGAATAAAACCTTCGACCGAAAAATTAAATATGTCCGGCGAAGAATCAAACTCTGCGCCAGCCTATCCATCAGGTTGATCCCAATATTTAATGAACAATGAAACTTTGCCAAGCTTAAATCTCAAGACCTCAAAATCTGCCACAAAAGAGAAAAGGAAAAACCTAGTTGATATGGAAATCAGAGTTGAAAAAACAAGAGCCAATGACAATGAAGAATATCCAAACAGTGACACATATGCAGTTAGTAAATTCAATCTTCATAACTCCCAAGTGAAGAAGAGCTTGGATTTTGGACTTGAAGTCAAGGTAATCAAGCATTTTCATATTTTCTTCTCATTATACTGTCTTATTGAACTTCACATTCCTTAAATCGAAAAAATTTGAAGGAAAAACCTATGATATTTGTTCCAAAGCGATCAAGTTTCAACAGCCTAAGCAAAGTGTCGCACAGATGAATAAATCGTAGGGTTATTTATAGCATCGATCTGATTTCTCTAGTTGTATTAAAGTGTCAACACAACTTTATAGGACAAGAATGTTTCTCAAATCACAATATAACCATTCATATTTTGAAAAAGTGCCACTGTGAATAAACGTTGATAAGAGAGTTAAAATATTGTAGAAACACAAAATTCACCCATGATATTAAGAGACTTGATCAAGCTGAATGTTTTTTAGAAGTAATGTTGTGTGTATTACTTAGATTAAATGTTACTCAAGAAAGTATTGGAACACTGTTGAGTGTATCAAACGACTAGATTCCACCATTAAAATATCAAGCAAGTATCTATCTGAGAAGATTTTACCTTACACCTGTGTTACATGACACTGCAGTAATCAAATGATTCAATCAGTGTTCAAAGAATTCTCTTCAGACATGTGTGAAATCAATAAACAACAGGTTTAAATTATGAATTATTTACATACCTAGTAGATGATTCAAGGGTTTTGGGTGTCTATTCAATGTTCATTAATGTGAAGATCACAAATGGAACAAAACGTTGAAAAAAATAAATTGTGAAACTTACTCAAACTGTTGAAACCCGGATCCAATTCTTGAATAGTATTCCCAACGTTTAAAGGATTGACAAGACATTGTTTAGGCAATGTGTATTTCAAATAATGAATGAATAGTTCAATCTTTTAAATCATTTATACCATTTAGATAAACAAGCCCTTAATTAATATAAAAAAACTTAAAACATTAAGTATTTCTTAACTTTTAGGTTGTGAGAAGTTCAATGTCATAATTGTTTAGTAAAGGGGATTAAATAAGTTAGAATTTTAAGATTCTCTTTTCATTAGAGGCTTCCAACATAAGATTTGATTCAATCGTTTTGGAAATAGGATATCATTGTTAATGCAATGAAATGAATGAATGAATATTTGATATTAATGTTAACCATGTTGATTATGTTTCATTTGAGATATAATTCACCGAAATGTTGGTTTTTCTCGGTTGGAAGGAAATCATTCAGATGTCACCCAACTTAGAATTTTCATTTACATACCCTACCCCCACACGGGCATCGGTCTACCTCTCTGTATTTAAATGGGTTATTCAAAAACACAGTAGAAGCTGAAGGTGAATATGCTTCATATGCAACATATTCTTCATCTAAGTGCAAAGATTTGATAGTATTATCAAAATATGTCCTTCCAATAGATCTTCCCATCAACGTGATAAAAAACAATGAATTTTTTGTGCAATTTTGACTACAAATTGGCGGAATTGTCATCCATTTTGGAACTCTAGCCTAGGGCCTAAAATGACCTCCTATGATAGAAAGGGTCATTCTTTTGTTACCTCGAACCCTCAAAATTAGAATCCAAACTTATAATTGTGTCTAGCATGTTCGTGGAGTTTGCACAATCTAGTTTGAATAAGTACATAAATTTGTCACCTTTTCTCTTGAAGATGAACAAAGTTTGTGATAGACTCAAATTCCACATTAATTTTTTTCCAGATTGAGATTGATTTTGATTTTGTTTTTCTTTTGTTTTTGTTGGTTGTAGGATCAATTGAGAGCATTCATACTTGTTATTGCATTACCTACCTTTGCCTTTGGAAATATGCAGACCTACTACTACGTAAGGGGATATCTTAAAATAAGAGTTTTGAGATATTGTGCATATGAAATATTGAGTCATTATCGATTAATGTAATATATGAACGAAAAAAATCCCTATCTAATTAATGAAATATATGAACAAAAGAAGCCCTATCAATGGGATGGGATATAGAGTTTCTAAGGAGTGTATACATGGTAAGCATATGATCTATTTGTTAGAGGTTAGCAGGTCAAATCCATGGGTTGTAGGAAGTCAAATGGATATAAATAAAACAAAAGATTATCTAATGGAGAGTCATGCTAACCAATATTGAGCCCTACAAACATCGATTGAATCAATAATTTTAATGGGAGAAATCGCTCTAAACCCCTGTTATCTCATAGACATAACGAGCATTCAACAAGGGTAAAAATCAAACATTCTTAGGGATGCAAAACAGAAAATGTTATTGCCCATGTTTGGAACAACAAATGCAACATAAATAATGAGAATCACTTTTGACAGAAATGTGCCTCACCTTGTTTCCACAATTCATCAATGTTTAAACCCTAACACTTGTTACCAGAACTTAGATTTATTTCCAAAGAGTAGATTTAGCATATATTTTGCCACTGAATGTAATCTTCAGTTCGTCAAGCACATTCAAATTATGTAAACATTTTCCAATAGATCAATTCAGTATTCTATGGAACAAACCTTGATTAGACTTTTCCTTAAGCAATATAGATTTGATATTCCTGCCAGAAAACAATTTCCAACGGTATGAACAAAGTTTCCATAGTAGAGATTCAGGCTTTAGGAAAACCCTGTGAAATTGAGGCCAGAATGGACCTCTTTGCCGAAACTCCTGCAAAAGTTCTAGAACAACCAAGTCCTCTATCCATTCTTGATATCTCATTATACAAGGATGATACTTCTCCCATCCTTGTCATCAAACATGCCAATCCAAATTTTCGAGGTAAGGAATTAGGTAACCTCCCTCTGCATCAAAATATTTAAAACGTCATTTGTCTTCTATACATCACAACTTTCTTTCTATACATCACATCACAACTTTATTTCTATACATCGCAAGGGGAAAGTGAATGCCGAAAATAATGATTTTTAGTTACTTCTCTTTTTTTCACTGTAAAAAAGGAGTTTGAACTCGTGGATTAAATGATTGAGCAAGTAGAAATCACTTATAATCCTCACTTTCACCCAGTGTTTGTATTTTCTTGTATTGCACAACAATTGTTTGGTGGGCCTGGTCCTAAGATTCACAGTATGCCAAAGGGTTAATTGCAAAGCCTACTCTTCTACACCTACTGTATGATTTGATTCTTCACTTTTTAGTGTGTTTGCATTATCCCTTATTTATTGTTTAAGCCATGATAAAGCAATAGAGTAGTCAAATGTATTTACAAGCAATAAGATGGGTCATATAATTATGTTAATGATAAAAAAAATAGATGAATCAATTATAATATTAGATTAAATTTAAAACATCTTTCTAAGAAAACAGAAAAAATATTATCAAAATGCAATATAAATATTCCCATAACCAAATCAGTGTGGATGTCGTTAAATCTTTGGAGAACCAAATTAATGTGGATACCATTTTTGAATTTAATGTGGATGACATTTTTTTTAGATTTATGTGAATACTTATTAGAATAAGGTTGAGATAAATCTTGTAATAATATTGATAAATTGGTAACATAGTGTAAGTACAATTTCATTCCTTTAAGTAAAGTGAGTAATAGCAGTGCAACACATTGTAGTTCTTTTCCAACATATATAATAACCGTGCAACACATTGTAGTTCTTTTCCAACATATATACCCATTTTGTTCGGCATTACCCTCCTCCGATTTGGGGGTATGCTAGTTATTTTTCTCATTTTAGCTTTGTTTATATATGTTTTTTGTTTTCCTTTTTAATTTTTTAAGTTTTTCTTTATTTTTATTTTTATATAAATTTTCTTTTTAATTTAATTTATTTTTTATTTCAATTCTTTTGTTTTTCTTAGTTTTTTTTAGTTTGTAATTAAAAAAAAATGAATTATATATATATTTTAAATATTTAAAAATAGTGTTATTTAACTACAATGATTTTCTATGTATTGAAGTAAAGGTAAAAAATAAGTTAAAAATGATATTTTCCACTATATTTAAAAAGTATGGAACCATAAATTAATTAAGGAGATGAAAAATATTAATTTCAAAAAAGTAATTGGTAAAAAATATTTTTAAGATTGAAAGAAGCATGGAAAAATGACTAAAAACACCCTTAAAAAAATCGAAAATAGATGGAAAAACAAGCATTTAAAAAAATAATGTGGAAACATTGTGAATCGTAAAATTTAAAATATAAAAGAAAAACACCTAAAAAGGGAGAGGGGGTGCTATGAGTAGCACCATTTTTTAAATTGGGGTAAAAAATGTGACCCCCCAAAAAAATTGAACTTTGTAGAGTTCTCGTTAAGTTGGTAACTATGTTTTGATCCCTCAAAATCAAGTTTCATGACCTTTGATTATTCTCAGGTTACTCATAGGCTCTCCCATCAGGTCGTCTTTCATATCATAGTGTGATTGTTGGGAAAAAAATCTATTGGACAGTGGTGGATGAAGGAGCCTCTACTTGCATCATGTCTATTTCTTGTTGGAAGGCTCTTGGCTCTCCTAAGATCAATAGGTCTACAACATTATTGAAATCAATCGATGGAAAAGTTTTCCAATCCTATGGAATAATCATTGCCTTACCCATTGAGTTAGGTGGTAAGACTATCTATGTTGATGTGGAGGTTGTCGAAGCACCTCTTGAGTACAATTTGTTACTCGGGCATACTTGGTTATATAAGATGACTACAGTTGTCTCGTCGGTCTTTAGAGTCATATGCTTCCATCATCAAGGGAAAATCATTATGATTGATTAGCTCGCGTTTACCCTAGACCTTGGATATAGTATGAGGTCTAATGTACCCTTTATCGGTGATACCACACAGTATTATATGAATTTTGGTGTGGGGATGTTCAAATATCCTTCATTGATGGGAATATTCCCCCTTCCCCCACTGTCTCCCACTGCCAAAGTAGCTCCTATAAACATGATTTTGTTGTTTACCAGTGGATCCCTTGGATCTTTTGACCCTTGGGTGGTACCTCACCTTAAGGACATTGATAAATATGGAGCATCCCTGAATCTCACCTCTGTAGATATTGCTTACCAATTGATCCAGTCACCATATGTTGGCCCTGATTCAGATTCCCCTCAAGATGTGGAATATGATTAGTATCACAATCCCTCTTGGGCCATCCATCCTCTTTTAGTTTCAAACGATTTCTTCGATATTGAACTTCCATATGATGAAGATATCATGGAGGTCATGGCTTCACCTGATATGCCATGGGAGGATTTGCACCATCGCGCATCTTTCCTCTCTGATTTGGAATGGTTTGAGGATGGGATTAAAAATCTTGTTGCCACTGGCCATGTTCAATGGTCCCAATCTCCTATCATGATCCATGATGTTTTATCAAAATGGAACTTGGCCAACATTTCAAAAACCATACCCATTGACATTTCCCAGAAGCTAGGTGTCGTGGAACATGCCATGATAGGTGTCGACTGTTCACCCCAAGAAATTGAAACAAGAATGGCCCTATTCAAATAATTTTGTGATGTTTTTTTATTGGTCCTATGAAGAAATGCCTAGCATTGACACCCAGATTGTTGAACATGAGATCAAAACATATGACAGATCCAAGTCGGTCTAGTAGAAGCTCCAGCCAGTCAACCCAAAGAAATTTTTTTCCATAAAGGCGGAGGTCGAGAAGCTTATTCTGCACAATTTATCTATTTGCTCCCCTTTGATCGAATGGGTTTTTAATATCATTCTGGTCACTAAGAAACGGGTCAATATTAGAGTATGTGTCGATTATAGGGATTTAAACAAGTCTTGTCCAAAGGATAATTATCCAACCCCATTCATTGACCATGTTATCGATGAATGTGTTGGTAGATAAATATTCTCATTCATGGACAGTTTCTCCGACTATAATTAGATCCAGATAAAACCAAAATATCAACACAAGACTACCTTCATTTGTCCTTGGGGTACTTTTTCTTATCGAAAGTTTTCATTTGGTATTAAAAATTATGGAGCCACTTCCTAATGGGCCATGTCATATGATTTCCACGACATCAAACAAATCTTAGAGGCTTACTTAGATGATTTTGTTTCTCACTCAAAGCACCGTGAGGATGATGCTAGTCACTTGTGGGCCATATTTATCTAATGTTGATACTGTAACATTCGTTTGAATCCACATAAATGCATATTGTGCAGTTTGTGCGATATTGTTGGGCTTCATTGTGTCCAAGTATGGGATCTTGGTTGATCCCTTGAAGGTTGATGCTATTTTCAAATTTCCTCCTCCTCGTACCATTAACCAACTTCAAATTTTGCAAGGGAAGGAAAATTGTTTGCATATATTAATTTCCAATTATGTCGAGATCACGAAATTTTTTATGCGCTTGTTGAATAAAGGTGTACCTTTTGTGTGGGATGACCAAGCACAATAGTCATTGAATGCTTTGAAGAACGCCTTGATGTTGACTCCCTTATTGATCCCTCTTAATTATACTCGATATTTTTTTCTCTATCTCGTGGCCTATGAATCCACCATTGGCATGGTGCTCATCCAAGAGGATGATTCTCAACGAGAGCACATCATTTACTATCTTAGCAAGGGAATTGTTGGTCCCAAGGTTTGATACTCTCGTGACATTAAGAAGTTCATTGTTAGACAGTTGGATCAGGTTGATGGAAAATTGGTATGGATTGTTGGTTTTCATTGATGTCAACCATTGGAGAGTGATATTGTAGATTGATGTCAACCCTTAGTGATTGATGTCAACCCTTGGAGAAAGTCTGGTAGAGAATTCTGGTAGCACAAAGGTTTGGGTAATGGACCCAAGTTTGTTTGATGTATAATAGTATGAGTTTTAATATATTTTAAGGTAAGAGTATTCTAGATGGGTAGTACATGTCATGCGATTTCCGGTGGTATGTAGAACATCACATAACTGCTCATGGTTAGAGAGTTATGGCCATGTGAAGTTGGAGAGCCCAGGTTTGGGTAATGGACCCAAGTTTGTTTGATGTATAATAGTATGAGTTTTGATATTTTTGTAGGTAATACTATTCTATATGGATATTACATGTCATTCCATTTCTGGTGGTATGTGGAACGTCACATAACTCCTCACGGTTTGAGAGTTATGGCCTTATGAATTTGGATGACCCTCGTATGTTGGCTTGAAGCCCCAAAAGGTCAAAGTAGTCAAAGTGGTTTAAGAGATTTTAGAAGATAAATAATAAATTGAATTGATGAGTGTACTATAATTCAAATTGAATACAAAATAAATTATTTAAATAATAAAGTTAATGGAGAAATTACTAAATTGACAAGTGGTTAGAAGCGGGTTAGCCCTAAAATAAGGAAAGTGGTTTAAGATGATTAGAAGGTAATCCCTTGAGGTAAAGTGAAGTGATGAGTGTACTATAAGTCAAAGTGGATACAAAATAAATTATTTAAATAATAAAGTTAATGGATAAATTACTAATTGGACAAGTGGTTAGAAGTTGGTTAACCCTAAAATAAGGAAAGTGGGTTAAGATGGTTAAAAGGTAACCCCTTGAGGAAGCTACATGAAAGTATAAATAAGAGGCAAGGCTCTCTCATTTTAATCACACTTGATCATATTGAATATCTACAGGTGACTGAGGTAACCAAAGGATATCTAAGCCGAATTTCAGAGGGAAGGTGAAGTAAATAAGGTCGAAATTCAAGGGAGGACAAATTCTTTTGATGATGCTTTCTAAGGTATGTTATTTACAGGTCATCTCACCATTTTTGCAATAACGTATTTTATAGAATGATTCAGACCGTGAAATTGCTATGCCAATGAGAAAACATATCCAAGTAGTTGTGGTACAAATTTTATCTTGTGGTTCATTGTATTTTAGGAGTTACACTCCGTGGAAAATAGGGTTTGTGGCTAGTCCTGAAACTAGTCTAAAACATGTGTTTCGGGTAAAAATGTCATAAATTCTTCATAATAGATCCAAATTGAGTAAGACAAAATGTGTTGGTTAGAGTATAGTCTGAATTATTCTATGAAAAATTTTCATATCCATACAACAAATATTCTGTGTGGGGCACGCTCTACAAGTTCACTCTCTAGAATAATCCAGAATTCAACAAGGTATGCCATTTTAACTCCTTTTTTGAGAGGTTCCAAGTAGTGACACCTAGAGGAATTGCATAAAACACACTGAAGAACATTGTGTACTATTTTCAGATCTTTATTCATTACAGGTACATGGTTATGATTATTTCAAGTTAGGGTTGTTGACTAATCCAAAACTAGTCATGTGAGACTAAAGAAAAGTTTGATGAAATTGCTAGTCTCTTGTTGTTAAAGTTAAGGAAGGTTTGTGGGTATGAGATCATATACACCAAGTATGTTACAGAGTTACAAATCAGATTTGGATGATGAAATTGATGAGGCATTTTGGTTGAGGTACATGTTGGGTACATGGTTGAGACAAGTAGTTGATGAGTTGGCACATACATGAGGTGTATAGTTGACTATGTTGGTACATATTGATGATTCATAGTTGATGAGTAGTTGATACATTATTGGTACATAATTGGTACACAGTTGGAGGAGCTTGTTAGTAGTATTGTTGACACATGGTTTATGGATGATGTAGCATACTTGTATTGGTATATTATTAGAAGGACATATTGATCTTGGTGATGATTATGAGTTGTTGTGTTATGCTTGGTTGATGCACATATTTGAGAGTTGTCTTTGTGATTGATCTCGGTGAGTAGATCTGATTTGGTTGATAAGATTGATGAGACAAGTTGTTGTGATAGGTTGTTTGGACAAGTTGTTGTGACATGTTATTTGTACAAGTTTGGTGCATGGTTGATGCACTTGTTCATGGTACAGGTTGAGGTACAGGTTGGTGCATGGTTGATGCACTTGTTTATGGTACAGGTTGACTACAGGTTGTTTGGTACAGGTTGGTGCATGGTTTATGCACTTGTTTATGGTATAGGTTGATTACAGGTTGATGTACAAGTTGATGCATGGTTCAGGTTATTGGTACATGTTGTTTGGTGTAGGTTGATTGGTACAGGTTTATAGCAGTATATCTCATAGTGATAGTGTGACAGTGGTTCCATAATTCTACTTATATGTCAGGTCATTTGGACGGGGCAAGGACAGGTGGTTGTAGCCACTTTTCAGTTGTAGCCAGAGAACATAGGGGATTGTAGCCTCCTTCTAGTTGTAGCCAGAGAATTGGGGAGTTAGAGCTTCCTTCAAGTTGTAGACTGAGAAACTAGGGAGTTGGAGCCTCCTTCCAATTGCAACTAGAAAACAAAGGAAGTTGGTGCTTCCAATGAATGTAATTCTTAAATACATATAATAAAAACAATTATGTGGTTTTCTCCCACTTTGGGTTTCCACGTAAAACACGGGTGTACTGTGTATGTGTGTGATTTCTCATTTGTTCATTGTTTATTTACTCTGCAACTATTGGATGATAATTCTACATTGATATAACACTTGCATTTTATGGTGAAAAAGGATTAAATTGCTCTATTACCAATTCACCCCCCTCTTAGTAATCCAACACCTTTTGTGTGGGACGACCAAGCACAACGGTCATTGAACGCTTTGAAGAATGCCTTGATGTTAAATCCCTTATTGATCCCTCTTGATTATACTCGAGATTGTTGGCTCTATCTCGTGGCCTATGAATCCACCATTGGCATGGTGCTCATCCAAGAGGATGATTCTCAATGAGATCACATCATTTACTATATTAGCAAGGGAATTGTTGGTCCCAAGATTCGATACTCTCGTGACATTAAGAAGTTAGCCTTGGCAACAGTTTATGTTGTCCAATGATTACACCACTGCATCCTCTTGCGAAAAACCACAGTAGTTTCTTATGCCAATCCCATGCAACACATATTTAGTAGTAATATCATTAGGGGACAGTACTCGAAGTGGATTGTAATCCTCCAAGAGTTTGACTTGGAATTTGTTTCATCCAATTCTAATAAATCCTTGGCTTTTGCAAAGTTGATGTCTGAACTTCCCTGAATCGATGAGGAACCCGTGGTTAATGACTCTTTCCTTGATGAGTTTTTATTCCTTATTGACTCATATGATCCTAGGTATGGATATGTCTTGGTATACCTCTAAATTCAATGTTTTCGTCCTTAGCTTTCTCGTGATGACCTTCGATGCATAAGGCATCAGACTAGACACTACATCATTGTAGATGGCACCATGTATCATCGGGGGGTTGATTTGATTCTACATTATTTCCTTATCCATGAGGAATTTGAAAGAGTTATGAATGACTGCCATACGGGGGCATGTGGAGATCATCTCTTTGGGTTGGCCATTGCCTATAAAATACTATGTGCTGGCTATTTTTGGCCCATGATTTTTAAATACTATATGAATGCAGTCCAGAGATGTCATTCTTGTCACATCTTCACTCATCATGTGTGTGCTCATTCTTCCCCCTACATTCTGTGGTGATCGCCAGCCCCTTTGCTAAGTGGGGCATTGATTTAATTAAATGTAATCCCACCTCAGCTAATGGTCATGGCTACATTATCGTGGTTGTTGACTACTTCACTAAATGGGTTGAGGATTTTCCTACCTTTTCTAATGATAGAACCATTTTTTCTCTTTTTGTGTTCAATAATATAATTGTTAGGTTCGGTGTTCCAAAGACCATATTGATGGACCATGGGTCTCATTTTTGTAATAATATGATGTCTGAATTAGCTGTCAGGTTTGGTTTTAGACATGCAAACTTGATGCCCTATTACCCTCAGGACAGTGGCCAAGTAGAAACAAAATAATTGGTTTTTTGGAGGGAATATGGGTTGATTCCATCCATGGCTATGTTGATTCGTAGACTTCATACTTCATCCTTGAATTTTTCGGGCCATGTATCCTCTATATTCTTCATGGCTATTGAATATGTTGGGATTCACATAACTCCCAACTCACTTATGTGCAAGGCATGCCATCCCTACAACATAGCTAATACTTTGCAATGAAAGAGCCTTTGAATCCTTGGGATTATAGGCATGTGCCTCAATATCTTATGAGGAGAACCATGTGATTTGCTCTTTTTATTTGATTTATGATTTTTTTCGTGCCCACATTTCAAACATATCTATTTGTCTGCATATTCTCCTCTATATAGAATACAATGATTTGAACATGCATGATATGATATGTACTCAACATCCAATATTTTCAACATCTTCTTTGCCTCTTCATAGCTACCAGAAAAGACATTATCACTTGGAAGAACCTTATCTTTGAATAACCAACAGTTAGTGGGCAATAGAATTGTCATTTAAAGTTCATAAAATTGATCATTTTTTATGTTGATTGTGTGACAACATTTCTCAAATTATAAGGGACTTAATGATGATCAGTTACCTCAATATTTTTGAGAAACATATGTTTGACATGCCAAACTTTGCTTTTAAGTTGTGCAGTAACATTTTTGTCCCCAACTGGGTATAATTTGATTGGCTAGGTCCAAAGAGAGGGGTGGTGGAAGCAGATTTCATACTTTCGAACAAGGTATCAGTGTTATGAGCATCATCCCCTTGCTCATCGTTCTAGAATGCATATAACAACATTGTATCTATGGTAGTTGTATCCTATAAATAATCATCCATACCAACCTCTATTTCATTAACTCCATTTCCAACTTGTGAAGAACTACTATTATTGTAGTCATTCCTAATAGATGAATCTGGACGTAGTGGGAATTGAATAGGTGGTTGATTGAACCATTATTGGTATGCTTCCTCTCTGCGTTGTGCTCTTATTGCAACCTTCTCTCGATTTGGCACTGTAGTGGGGTGCAACGGAAGATGATAGGTAGGTCGCTCATCATCAGAATCCTAATTTCAAAAATATTGAACATTAGTACATCGATGATATTAGTAAGCACAGTGCAATTGGTTTGTTCAAATCACATTATACCCAACATTAATTATTGTCTTCGTTGACCCAACATGTTACTATTGACAACATAAAACAGTTGTCCATTTTCATATACCAACCACTTGTGTATGTTTCTCTTGATAAGAGCTTCCAACGTTTTTGAATTGGTCGAATATTATCTGCATCTAAACTCGATTCTGAATCAGGATCCTGCAAATTTGGATACATTTTCATTCAGAATGACAAGGATAAAAAAAAAATTCAATTAGATAATCAAAATATAAATAATATTTGAACTTACTGGAGATGGAAAGGGATAACTCCACGATGGCCTTTGAGCAACATGGAATGGGATATAATTTGAAGAATTGACCATTTGATATTATAATTTTTTTCTCCCTGCATTTGAGAAAAATCAACAATATTTTTTTAAGAATAAAGTGACTTTAAGTGGAAAATGTATATTATGGAGTACTACAAGTCATGTGGATGCATCCTAAAAGATAATTTAAGATGAATATTCTATTTTGTGTGCAAATAAAAATTCAGACAAGTTTGAAAGCGTAATGGTCTGCTTATTTAAACAACACGCACGAGTGCATATATAACAATATAAAGCATTGGGGTTTTTATTTACGAGTCACACAGGTTTGTAAATAAATAAAAAAGAATTATCTGATATCGGTGCTCCAAAAAATTTAATTGCACCGGTATGTTGTATACAAAAACACACCAGCGCATTATATTAATAGACGCACTGAGGTTTCGAAAAACTTATAAAAAAACATGACTTTATTTTTTAACAATTGAAAAATGAGCAAGAATTTAAAATCTAATTTCATAGTCATTTAAATAGTAAAACATTATTCATTGTTTCATTATTTTAACAAAATTTACCGTGGAGAGATTTGCAAGAGAGGCATACCGGAGACCATTGTGGAGCATCATAATACTTTGGAACATCAGGGTTATTCAAAATATCAAAATTTGAAGGTTATGGTAATTCATTTAAAACTCTTTTCATAAAATCTTTCATGGGTATTAAGTTATTCAGTATTTTATTATTTTTTCAAAATTTACAGGGGAGAGATTTGCAAGAGAGACATATAGGGGAGCATTGTGGAGCAGCAGATCAATACTTTGGAACATGAGACTTATTCAAAAGATCATAATTTGAAGGGTATGGTGATTCATTCAAAACCCTTTTGGAGCAACAAAATTATTCAGAAAATCAGAATTTGAAGGGTTTTATGACTCACTCAAAACCCTCCATAGTAAAAAATTTAAATTTTACTGTTTGTTTTTAATAATAATTTTTTTTACAATTTGTATCTCTATTTAAATTTAATTAAAATTTAGAAAAAAAAAATTAAAAATTTTCATACTTACCTTAAACCCTTGCTTCTTCTTTCTTATGTGATTGCAAAATTTCACTTAGGGTTTAACTCCCTCTATCACTTCATAATTACATCTTTTCATTTTAGGCATTTTAGATTTAATGGGTTTATGTTTCCATATAAAATGAGTTTGA
>ML786196.1:15341-30908 GCA_009831015.1 Picea engelmannii | reverse complement strand
GCCATACGCCTTATCCCCTCGCGAGGTTGCGTGTGGCACGATTTCCCTCGCGCTGATCAGGCCTGACGTCCCTACGGATGGGCGGCTCATCCTCCCATCCCTCATCAAGACATCCACCTACCAGTCTGTGAGCCATTAATTTCGGGGCTAGCGAGCCGCTTTTGGTTCTCCGGGCCAGTGGAGTCCAAATACGGTCTTTAATTCATGGTGGAAGTTAACGCCCCTTTTTCAAGGTGCCCTCCACCATCATCGTGGTCTCTTTTCCGCACATCCCCTCTCAGCAGTCCTGCAATATAAATTCATAGTGTTATTTACATTTTCATCATGCTTTAGCATGGTAATTCCTGTATTAGGATTAATTACAAATTTGGGGGAAACAGGGTGTTACAGTGAGTATATGTTAACATATCAAAAATTAATCGTGGAATTTGTAAGTATATTATGTTGTTTTACTTCTCTCATTTTATAATTAATGGAAAAAAAAAATTATATTAAATCTATGATTTATTATGGGGTATAAAACTTGCAGGAAACAAAGTATGGAAATGTGCCAACAGTAGAGTTGTTGATATAAGGCATGAGATTTGGTTTTGAAAAAAAGTGTATCATCTAGGACTCGATTCTTGCTATGGTATGTCGCTTTTCAATTTACATTCATGTATATTATTTATTTCAATTTTCATTATTCTCACCAATGTAGATACATTCATTACAGTTTATTCTTATTTTTGTAGATGGATTCATTTAAAGAAGAGGAAAAAATCGAGACAATCAACAAAACATTTGACCAAATAACCCAAGTCGTGGAAGTAGCTCGAGCATTGACAATAGTTCTAGTGAAGAATGATGATCAATATATTTGGATATCAATGCAAGTTGTTGTATTTTTTGAAATAATTGTCTAGGAAAATTAGACATTTTGTTTAATGTAATGGACATAGTGTCCCAATTGAAAGACAAGGGATTATGAATAAGTATCGACCAATTTTATATGACAAAGAGCCTATTATTCATATACAATAAAATATGTTTTATTTTATTCTATTGTGTTTCCCAATGTTGTTGTCAAATGTTACATAGTTGATTAAATATATGGATGATTAAATATTATAATGAAGAGATGTGAAATCTGATGATATAACAAATTAATCCAAACATCATATCCAAATGCACTAATAAAAAATTAATTTATATGAATACTATTATAATATATATGTCAATTTTTTTATGAACAATGGAATCGAAAAATAACAATAATTGTGCACTTTCACAGATCAGTGTTTCTAAAAAGAGAAAATGGCAACTGATGTGTTTAATGATAAATAACACCGGTGAGTTTCAAGATACAATGAACCAGCGTAACCAACACTAATATTAATATTATTTTAACCAACAATTATAATAATAAAAAACCTTTATCGGTGTGTTTAATTAATAAACACATCGGTGCTTCTGTATCACACTTTTGCCTCAGTGTGTTCTAAATATCATGCACCGGTAGGGTTTTTTTTCTAACGCACCAATGCCTTATTCTTATTCAGGCACAAATGCATTATTACTTATAAGAGCATCGGTGCCCCAATCTTTTTTGGATAGCCCTGGTGCTTTCTTGTAATGTTAAGCATCAATGCTTTAAGTTATAGAACACATCGGTGCTTGGTATCATAGATTTGACTAGTGTGTTGTTGTTATTAAAGAATCGAGGCATTATTTTATATAAACACACCAGTGCCCCCATATTTTAGGATTGGCCTGGTGCTTTTGGTGTAATGTAGGCACCGATGCTTTATGTTTGAGAATGCACCAGTGTGTATAGACCATGAAGCGCACCGACTACAAAAAAATTCACTACAACCTCTGTCTACCCAATTTTTTTAGTTATAATGAAGTTTTGTTACAATCTCCACAAAAACATCCACTACCAAAAATGGATGTTTTTGCTGAGATTTTTTTGACAATTTTTGTCAATTTTGTAACACTAAAAACCTTTGCTATAACTTCCACTAGAGGGTCTTTTCCTTGTAGTGGATGTACCTACCTTCTCTCATTTTTCCATTACTAGTAATCCTTTAGTGACCTTCCATGCCTTATATGTAAATGTAGATATGCATCCTTTACTTTCCGACTTCCCTGTTGAAATTAGATTTCTTCACATATTTGGTATATGTCTCACCTATTTCAATAACCATTGGTTTCCATTATTTTGTTTTATTTGTACGTTACCCATTCCAACAATTTGACATGGTTCATCATCACCCAAATAAACCTGTCCAAAATCACCTTGAACATAATTTTCGAAATATTTCCTATGGGGGTGTGGCATAAAATGAAGCCCCTAAATCTACTACACAAGATTCAATGATATTATCTAAAGAAAGAATCAAAGAATCTTGTAACACATCACCTGTTACATTTTCTTCCTAATTTTTCTCTTGTTGTCCATCTCTTTGTTTCTTTGGAGCTCTACAATATTTCTTAAGATGTCTTTTCTTACCACAATTCCAGCACTCTATCTTTCCTAGTCTGAACATGGATCTACCCTTCCTAGAATTCCTATGGTTCCCTGATACCTTTCCTCTATCCTTTTTTCTTCCCCTATTGTCCATGGTCAACTCATTACCTGATGTCTCATCTATTATTTTCCTTCGCATTTCCTAGCTAAGGATAACACCAACAACATCATCATATTTCAGAGTATTTGAACCAAAGACAAGGTTACTTACAACCATGACCAAGTTGTTCCCTCTTTCTATCAATGAGCACAATATTAGAAGACCCCTAACCTCATCATCAAAGTTCACTTTTACATAACCTAGAGGATTAATAAACATATTAAATTCATTTAAATGATTGGAAACATACCCACCTTCTAACATATTCATATTAAATAATTTCTTCATTAGATATACCTTATTTGAGGCCGAGGGTTTTTCATATAGTTTATCCAATGCCTCCATCAGATCCTTCATTGTCTTTTCTTTTGAAATATTGAAAGCCACTGACACTACCAGGAACAACCATATTGTTCCCAATGCCTTTTTGTCAAGAACCTCCCATTCTTCGTCCTTCATACTCGCTGGTTTCTTTTTTTTTTTCTGCCCAACAGTAGGAAAAGATCCTTCTGACATAGATAGTATTCCATTTTCATCTTCCATTTGCATATTCCATAATGGGTAGTTTTGGTCATTAAATTTCTCGACCTTAAACTTTCCATATTCCACCATTTCTTCCACTCAAATCATGAACCCTCATTTCCTGCGAGTTACATTGCTCTTTGATATTAGTTGTTAGAAAAATGGGATCGCAGAGCAATAAAATAAAACACTTAAGATATATAATAAAATAGAGACAAAGATATACATCTGTTAGGACTCAAAAATGTCACATTTATATCCTCTTTTCCTTCAGCATTCCTTACATTTCATGGTCCTAATAAACTTTTTATCATACCATTTCCATACATACATTTGGGTTTCACCTTATTATTTTCCACTTTATTCATTTTAGTATTATAAGTGAATTTATGTTTAAATATTAGAAAAATAACATATTTTCATTATATATCAAGGTTGGATGAGTTTGATTATGTGTGCAGGCATATGTGAAGATTTCAACAAAGTCAAAATTCACCACCTATCCTCAAATTCGAATTACATCTTCAAACTTTGAAGATTTGAAAGAGATCTCAAGGAGAAGATCATGGAAGATTTGGTTGGCATATCTTATCTAAGATATGTGAGAGATGTATCGAGGATTTGAAGGGATCATATCTTGTAATAATGGGAAAGTAGTTGAGAATGGTTGAGAGAATAGTGGATCTGTAATTATGACACTATTCAAGACTTTCATGTATATAAGAGAGTGTTCTCTCTTCATGAGGGGGGGATGTAATTCATAATTTAGTCTTGTAATTAGGAGAAGGGGATTCTTAGCTTTGATTCTTCCATTGTTATTCTTTCATGCTTTGTCATTTGACTCTTGTAATATAATTTGAGATTGATTTATGGTGTGAGATCACATATGTTTTTTGTCATTCAACTATTCACTTCTTGTATTGTTTTCCTAGATTAATTTCCTTCTTTCCTAGATTAGTCTTTCAATGCTCTCCTAGATTAATTTCATTTCAGCAATTTAGATTAGATTACTTCTACTTCAATTATTCATATATAGTTTGTGTGCTTCGTAAGCCTATGAACCTCAGATTGACAAATTAAATAGTTGGGCAAGTACTACAACAGAATTAAACGACAATATTTATGCCTAACATTTTGGCGTCGTTGTCAAGGAATCACAATGGATTGAAGTTTAGTGATTATTCATGCTCCTAAATATGAGGTGACATAGGGGTAAGGGAATGTAGGTAGTGTTCCAATTCCTGCAAGTGTAAGTGTAGATTTCAATTTCTGCAATTTCAGTTTTTGCAACTATGAAGAGGTTTTCATGTGTTTCAACAAGTGTGATTTTCAGTTTATTTATTTATTTTTTATTTGGGTGATGTAAGAACCCCTTTTTCAATATTTTTTAACAATGAGTGTCATCTTGGAACTACTCACTCAGATCCTCGTGAAAGTCGAGATCTCCTCTTCTCTGGAAGAGGAGATCTTGACAGCAATTAAAGATTCAAATGCTCCTTCAAAAACGCACAAAGATTCAACATCTAAATAACCCTACATATTTGATGATGAACAATCATTCAAGAAGGATATTGAGTAAGAGGAAGAGGAGTTACAGCAAGATCTGAGCGAGGAAAAACGTGCCTGTGAAATCATTATTGAGCAATGATTCTAGGTAAGTACTCGATTAGATAATTTTCATTTTTATTTAGTTAGTTTGTCGTTACAGCAACTAGATTCATTCACTTTCAAATATTTCCATTATTCATTTGAAAAATTACCATTGAACATATTGTTGTTACTATTACGTGAATGGCTCCACTGGAAATTTACCTACACGTAACCAATTTTTAATTCTAATTAGTATAGAGTAGGTAAATTTTTCATTTTCAGTTTTTTTTTTTTTTTTTACTTAGAATAAGTATGCTCTCATTCGCACTTCATGCGATCGCGAGGATCAGAAAATAGGGATGATTTGGATTTCAGGAATGAATGTTCTTGCAAACATGCTTAACAGTAAAAACAATAAAACCAAAATTTTCTATGCTGAAACAACGCAAATTTTACATGCTATTACAGCATGCTGATACAACAAAATTTTTTTACAGGCTATTACAGCATGTTGATACAGTGAAAATTTTACATGTTGTTATAGCATGATGGTACAATGACATTTTACATGCCTGTTACAGCAAAATTTTACTTGCTGAAACAATGACGTTTTTGCTGTAATAGTGATTGAACAGTGTGTGCCAACACTTTTGTTGTTTTTCATTTTCTAGATGAACTTTGTATGTCATTTTGCGATCGATTGAACCATGTCTTCTCGATCTGAGTTATTTCTGGTTTGCGCCACCATCTTTTTGCCTTATCTGAATAAAATCTGCAACAATACAACAACATGATCATTTAGATTGAAGTCTTCACATCTACTAGATCTGCAGGTTTAAGGTGCATTGTCTGGCTATGATAAAACTGAACTATGATTGGGATTGATTGAATTGTGCTTCCTGTGTTGGATGCTAAACCTGCAAATGATAGATCTGAAACATTCCCCCATCACACCTTGAAGTAAAATATGCAATTATCGAGGAAATGAACCAAATCAACGATAAATCCTAGTTTTCTAAAGAATGAGAAGCAGAGTACACAACAAAGTATAAGATGCATTATTCTCTTTTTGCATCTTTATAAATTTAGGATTTACTCCTCGATTCTCATTTGAGCATCATATCAAAAATTAGATATTCTAATATGCACTGAATCTTGATTGTGCAAAGTATTGTTGCGTAAAACCACTAAGGTGCAATTGTAGATTTTATGCATGATAGTTTCCTGAGCATGCAGTTCCATAAGTGAAGCCTTCATGACTAAATCGCAACTGAATTCCGTTATTCTCTTAAGCTTGATTCTCTCCTGATTATTCACCCTCTTTTTGGCATTTTTAACTGCTGGAATTACTTAAGTAAGGAGAGGAAATATCTCAATAATAGTTTTGTTTCCGAGAAACTTGCAAATCCTCAAGTATTAGAAACCACGCAGCATCATAACATTGGTCCGCCTAGTTTTTGGTGCTACTTGTGTAGTTGGTAGTTGATGCCTTTAATGAATAGAGATTTGTTGAATCCACTGTTACACCTCAAAATTACTCACTTCAATAGTGTCACAAGTGTCGTCATTACGGGTGTTGTAAGTGTCGCATCTTGTCCACAAGTGTCACATCTTGACTATAAGTGTTGCAAGTGTCACAAGCATCATACTGCCATCTTGCCTATGTCATGCCCCTAACGACATCACAAAGACACTTAAGACACCTCAAAGGCCAGTTTGAAAGAAGAGAAACTAGTTGACAGGAAGTACAAACCTTTTTCCATTGAAAGAACCACTAAAAAATGAATTTTGGAGAGGAGCGCTCCCCTACCCACTGTCAGGGAGTGTTGGAACTCCCTGAGCCTCTTTGGGGGAGTGTTTGAGCACCATGTGCACCCTTTTGGGGGAGCGCTACCCCTTTTTTGAGCAAATTTTGGTTTTGTTGAGGCAAATCAGGGAAGAATCCCTCAATTCCTGAAGGTGGTTGGATTCGAATAGATGGTCAAGGGATGATTTTAGGGAAGATCCTCAACTGAAGGAGAGGAATCCTCAAATTATTCCAAATATCTCTCAAGTGGTTGGACCTCTCCAAGGTTATATAAGGAGGCCTTCTCATGGTGAAAGGGACAATGGAGATTGAGAATTACATCAAACTTATGATCTCATGAGTGAGATGTCATCAAAGAAATCAGTGGATATTATTTGAGCAAAGGGGTTGGACAAGGAGAATTGGAAGAAGCTGTTGCACCTTCATTCAAAGGATTGTAAGTATTTTTACTTGTTCTCATTAATAATCAATGCTTGGTCTGTTTCTTTCAAACTTATTCTTGTTCCATATGAGTTTGTCTGCAGTAGATGGATCTATGTTTGAGATAATCTCAGTAGAGTAGGAAGTCTTTTGTACCTTTGTTTGTTTTACAGGACCTATCAGGGAGCTCAGGATTGAAGCTCAACCTGTACTTTACAAGGACAAACGTTGCTAATAAGGTACATATATTTCTTCTTCTCTTTCATTTATTAGCTTGATTAGATCTAAAAGGAAGTCAGTGTCCATGTTAAGCACTTTTTTGTCTTGGCCTTAGGAGTCTAAAGACCAAGAGGGAATCCACTTGTCCGCAGGGGGATTCACCTACAACACCCACTTCTTTTCAATTCTTCTCCAAATTTTTGTGCACTTTTGATATTGTCAATTCTTACGATCACAATCTGTTGGTGTAATTCTATCTTTGAAATCTATACAACATCAACCAAACTACTTGTCACACGCACCCTTGGCTCTTATATCTAAGATTGATGATAACAATAGACGTGTAATCGAGAGGTTTAAGAGATGAAGCCAATCAACATCTTCATATCGTTGTTTCTTGGCTAAATTGTTGTTCTCGATCTTTATTGAGTTTGGGCGGGTACAGGAATGAGCCAATAAGAAACTTGCCAACAAGCTGGCTCGCCGTTTACTTTTTCTGCTTGGGATGACTTGAACGGGTGACCTATCTGGTATTAAATTTTCCATTCTTTAAATTTGTGATTGGCTTAATCTCCATCTATATAGGATGATGCATGTTTTCTGCATTTGATTTTTATTTTTGGTTGGAGAATCTCCTTGAGGATCTAAGTTTCCTTACAGTTTTGCAGTTCTTTGTACTTCCGAATCACTGCAATTCATCATCGATTTAGAAGCACCTGACAAGATGCCTCATGGATGAATTTCTGCCAACGTTCATTCACCTACTGTGGGTATGATGATTGATATGGGAAATCCCTTGCTCAATCAACCAATTGATGGGTTTCTCAAAATTGGAACAATGGGCGCTTCACGTGTGCTTGTTGAAGAAACTTGGCTCGCATGGACATAGATGTTATGTTAGTTAGCGTGATCTGGAGATTTGGAAACCCTTGAATTCTATGTGTTCACTGGTTACAGGTTCCATCTGATCAGTAAGATCGATCCTGGTGGTGTATCCCTGAATGAAATGAAAGCAATCTCATATCAACGATTCCTTTTATCCTTGCAAGCAATGAAGCAAGTGGGGTGCTTGAATATTCATCAATCTAACTAATTGGACAAATTAAGCCACTCGTTCAAGCCTCTCAATTCCCTTCTATTGTTTGAAATACTCCTAACTAAATCAAATAAATAAATGAGTGGATAATGAGTAGAAACGAAGAAGGCGCATCTGGACTTATACGCCCACACGCCCATGATTTCACTGCTAAATCAACGATGGCCAACATTGTGACTATGGAAATCCACCAGGCACTTACTCGATTAAAGACCATAAAAAAATTTCCTTTGTCGCCATGAACAAGGAGAAGTGTTTGCAGTAGAGGGGTATGCCAGATCTATAGGAAAGGTCGTTGTTTGCATTGCAATTTCTGGTCCTAGTGCCACCAACTTGGTAAGTGGTCTTGCAGATGCATTGCTTGACAACATTTCTTTGGTTTCTATTACTGGTCATATGCCCCAGAGAATGATAGGCATGGATTCCTTTCAAGAAACTCCAATTGTGGAGGTTATTGGGCCTATAACAAAGCACAATTACTTGATCATGGATGTTGGGCATGCACGGGACTGTTTATGCCAATTATACAGCAAATAAAATTGATTTGTTGCTTGCTTCTGGTGTTCGCTTCGATGATAGAGTGAATGGTAAATTGGAGTCATTTGCAAGATGTTCCAGCATTGTTCATATTGATATAGATCCCACAGAGATTGGAAAGGACAAGCAACCTCATATCTCTGTGTGCAGATGTGCAACTTGCACTGCAAAGGCTAAACTATTTAATGAAGAAGAGGGAAGGTTGATATTAGAAGAAGAGAACAAGTTGGGAAAGTTAAATTGGCAAAACTTTAATGCTCTGAAACATTCATTTACGCTGCCTTCACGCAAGTCCAACCTAAGTTTTTTTTTTTTGCAGTTTGGTTTGGATTCCTGAAAACTATTTGTTGTGATCAGGTTTGATTTCCATAATCTGCATTTTATTTTTATTTTTGGTTGGAGAATCATTTGTGTCATGGTTGTCTGTGCATGCTTTCTACTTCATTTTGGATGAATATCTGCCTTACCATCACCATTGAAGTGATAAAACATTTGCTTGTTAAAAATAATAATAATAATAATTTGTTTATTTTTGTTTTTCTTAAAACAAATAAATAAATAAAATACAAGAAAATATATATAGTTCTTTTGTTTTGTTTTAAACCAAACATAATAAAAACAAACAAACAAAATTAAAAATTGGAAATAATAAAAAACAAAACAAATCAAATATAAAATTGCAATGGACATTTTAAAAACATTCCTGAAAATAATAATAAATACATGTTTTTGTGTTTAACATTAATTTGTTTTTCTTAAGACATTTCACGCAGCAATAAACGATGAAACGAGCACAACAACAACAAGTATCAAAACACATTCTATTTTCTTTGATTTACAACATTCGTACTTATTCCTGCATGATATGTTTTTCGAAATTGTCACAGTTTGCATGCAGGATTTGTACTAAACTTCTTGCAGGTCAGAGACGACTAATTTCGCTGCTGAAGTGATTTTCAAGAATCACAAAAATTCTTCAAAGAACACATGCTTTGCTAGACAACTTGAAGGAGCTGTTACTCATCGAAAACATCATGACGTTTGTTTTTACACAGAAACATTTTGCTGATACACAACAACATTTTGCTGATACACATAAACTTTTTGCGCATTCTGATGTTTGAAGTTACACATAAACATTTTGCTGATACACAGAAACATTTTTCCAAATGTCATGCTGTAACACTGTCCCATTTCTCCTTCAAATCCAATTGGTCATCCCTCTGTTGAAGCCATCTTCCATTGCCTTAACTTTCATGACTTCACACATGCCTATTCTTTTCTGAGTTGCATACATTCCCTTATCTTTTTCAGTTCATTTTTTCCTTTCTAGTTTTCCTTTCGAATAAAACAAACCCCCTTTCCATGATTACATTTTCTTGCCATAAACCTTGTTGCTACTAAGATCTTTACATCTATAGTCCTACCAATCTTTTTATAAACTTATGTTGACTGATGTGTGATTCCTTAAGGCCCACCTTTCAACAGTCTTGCCCCATCAACCTCGACACCTTATCTAGGATATAGAGTAGAGTTCCTTTTGAGTACCTTGAGGCTTGCATGCCTTAATGGAAAGCTCTCTCGCTAGAAATCATGGGAATACATCAATGTCCCTTGATCGTTAGAACTTGCAAGTGGCTCAACATCAACCCATCTATTCGCACTTCACAAGATGTACTCGAGTACCTTGACAGTCATTGACATCACTGGTGAGCTTGTCTCACATTGGTTAACGACATTCATCAATGGCTGGTAATCCAATGATTTCTCTTCATGCTCGACATCGACACATTCATTCGCATGACGAGAATTGTACCATCGGTTTTGTAGCAGGTGAAGACTATACACTTTTTCATGATCCCCTCAACAGTTGTAGCATTTTGATTTCAGATCTATGAGAGTACCACGGTTCTATAGTCTCTGCCTTCCACAATTTTTATGATTCAATAGTAGCAGTTTAGATTCCTTCACTTCCCATGATCCAGTTACAGCAACAGTAGCATTAGCAGTTCCATTTTCCTGATCTTGCAGTAGTGACACCTTCCATCTTCCATCAGTCACAGTCAGATATTCTTTGCTCCAGCAGTTACAGCAATTGCAGCTACAATGCCAGTCACGCTTTCCTGATCCAGCAGCTACAACAGCTACATCTACTTTTTGGGTAAGTTGAGGTATGTTCTTTTCTAAGCTTTAATCACACAATTCCTTATATGTCGACTTGAATATTTTGGAAAATTTCCTCACCATGCTCTCTTTCCTTCCATGACCTACACTAATTTGCATGAGGGCATGAAACCGATTCAGTTGGGAGGGGGGGGGGGGTGGCGGGCTATTTCACCACATATTCATTACCATTATTCCATTTTACCATCTCATCATTCCATTTATGATTCACTGACATTTCTTTTCCAATGACACTTTGTTGCATTTTCGATTGATATGCATATTGGCATGATTCATAAAGATAAAGAAAAGGCTTTCTTATACTCAGTGATGCTCTCTTATGCACATTGATAGCTTATTATTTCTAGTGAGTACATGGCTAAATTATTGCAACAAGAAAATCAATAAGTGAAATGAATGTTGTTAACACAAGAACCAACATCTTTTGTATTCATGGTTGTCACACAAGAACCAACCATAAGAAAATTTCACATGCTATTACACATATTTCACATGTTGTTACTCTTGTATCTCATACCCTAGAAACATTCATTGTTAAAAGGACATCATCAATCAAAGCCATAGTTTAAATGCCAAAAGTTCTTGAGAAGATCCATGCATGGTTGCATGAGGAAATGCAACAAGTTGAGTTGGGGGGTATGTTAGGACTCAGAAATGTCACATTTATATCCTCTTTTCCTTCACCATTCCTTACATTTCATGGTCCTAATAAACCTTTTATCATACCATTTGTTCATTTGCAAGAAAATAAGGGAAACAGAAATATGAAGAAGGGTACTAGGAATGATATGGTTCAGCCTGGCAGCGTCAATGGCTTTCAATATTTCGAATGGAAAGACAATGAAGGAGTTGGTGGATGCATTGGCTAAATTGTATGAAAAACCCTCAACGTCCAATAAGGTATTTCTAATGAAGATATTATTTAATATGAAGATGTCAAAAGGTGAGTCTGTTGCAGATCATTTAAATGAATTTAATATGGTTACTAATCGGCTAAGTTCTATAAAAGTGGACTTTGATGATGAGGTCGGGGATCTTATAATCTTGTGCTCATTGCCAAAAAGTTAGAATGGCTTGGTCATGGCTATAAGTAACTATGTCTCTGGTTCAAACACTTTAAAATTTGATGATATTGTTGGTGTTATCCTTAGCAAGGAAATGTGATGGAAAAGCATAGGTGAGACATCAGATAATGCATTAAACATGGAGAACATGGGAAGACAAAAGGATAGAGGAAAGGGCTCATGGAACCATGGGAATTCTAGGAAGGGAAGATTCAAATCCAAATGGGGAAAGATAGAGTGTTGGAACTATGGGAAGAAAGGACATATGAAGAAAGACTACAGAGCTCCAAAGAAACAAAGAGATGGACTGCATGAGAAAAATCAGGAAGCAAATGTAACAGGTGATGTGTTACAAGATGCTTTGATTCTTTCTGTAGATGATATTTATGAGTCTTGAGTAGTAGATTCAGAGGCTTCATTTCATCCCACACCCCATGGGAAACATTTTCTAGATTATGTTCAAGGTGAATTTGGAGAGGTTCATTTGGGTGATGATGCACCATGCAAAATTGTTGGAATGGGAAAGGTAAAAATAAAGCAAAGGAATGAAAACCAATGGTTGTTGAAGGAGGTAAGAATTGTTCTATATCTAAGGAAAAATCTAATTTTAACATGGCAGTTTGCAATTGAAGGTTGTATATCCATATTTACAGATAAGGTGTGGAAGGTCACCAAAGGATCATTGGTGACAGAAAAATGAGAGAAGGTAGGTACATTGTATTTATGTATTGGTAATATTGATTCTTCTATCTCTTTAGCTTCTATAAGAGTTGATACAGAACTATGGAAACGTAGGCTTGGAAACATGAGTAAGAAGGGGATGCATATACTTCACAAAAGAATTTTTTTTCCAGATTATAAACAAATTGATTTGGATTTCTGTGAGCATTTTTTTTATGGAAAACAGAAGAGAGTCATATTTCTCAGAGTCGAAAAAGAAAATAAGAGTGAAAGGTTAGAGATTGTTCATATAGATGTATGGGGACCAACTCAGGTATCATCTCTTGGTGGATCTTGTTATTATGTTACTTTTATTGATGATGCAACTAGAAAAACTTAGGTTTATTGCATTCGACAAAAATATGGTGTTTTTTATACTTTTAAGAAATGGAAATCTTTGGTTGAGAATGAGATAGGAAAAAGGTTGAAGTGTCTCAAATCAGAAAATGGAGGTGAATATTGCATCAAGGAATTTGATGATTTTTGTCCATACCATGGGATTCTTAGAGAGAAGACAGTTCCAGGAACACCATAAGAAAACGGTGTGTCAGAAAGGGTGAAAAGGACAATCATGGAGCGTGCAAGGACTATGAGATTGCATGTTGGTTTTCCCTTACAGTTCTAGGAAGATGTTATAGATATTGTTGTTTACTTAATAAACATAAGACCTTCAAGCTCTTTGAATGGTATAATTCCAAAGGAGGCATGGATAGGTAAAAAGGTAAACTATTCTTTTTTGAAGACTTTCGGGTGTGAAGCATTTGTCCATATTGGTAAAGAAAATAGAACAAAGTTTGAGTGAAAAATCCAAGAAGTGTGCCTTTATTAGATACGGTGTTAATGATTTTGGCTATCACTTATGGGATTATGAAAATCACAAAATCATTAGGAGTAGAGATGTCATATTCAATGAGAAGGTCATGTACAAACATTGGTTGCAGGGAAAGAAATAGGAAAAATAAAAACTAGAATACATAGTGCTTGATGAGATCACTGAAAAAGAAATTCCAAAGGTACCAGAAAATCAAAATGTACAACAACAGGAGCAACAGGTACCTCAAACTCTTGCAAGTGTTGTTAGAATATATACCAGGTTAAGTAGACCCCCTCAACGATACTCTCCTTCATTGTATTATTTATTGTTGATTGATTCTGGTGAACTAGAATGTTATGAAGAGGAAATGCAGGTAGACACTAAAAAGAAGTGAGAGAAAGGCACGAAAGAGGAAATGGATTCCCTGGTAAATAACCATACTTGGGATTTGGTTCATCTTCCTACAAGAAAAATAACATTGTAGAATAAATGGGTTTACAAGTTGAAGGAAGAAGATGGAGGAAAAAAAACGGTACAAGGCTAGACTTGTTGTAAAGGGGTTTGCTCAAAAGAAAGGTATAGTTTTTGATTAAATATTTTCCCCTGTTGTAAAAATGACTTCAATTAGGACTATTTTAAGTCTTGTATTAGTAGAAGATTTACATATTGAACAGTTAGATGTAAAAACAACTTTTCTCCATGGGGATTTGGAGGTAGAGATTTATATGCAGCAGCCACAGGGGTATGAGGTCAAAGGGAAGGAAAATTTGGTATGCAGGTAGAGCTTGTATGGCCTAAAGAAATATCCAAGGCAATGGTATTTCAATTTTGACAGGTTTATGATAGAACAAGGTTATAGTAGATGTCATTATGATCACTGTGTTTATTTTAAAAATCTAGAAAATGGAAGCTATATTATCTTGCTATTGTATGTAGATGACATGCTTGTTGCAAGGTCTAGTATGAAGGATATAATTTTTCTCAAGAAGAAATTATCTAATTCATTTGCAATGAAGGATTCAAGTGCTACAAAGAAAATCCTTGGTATGAGAATAACATGAGATAGGAAAAATTGCAATTTGACACTGTCTCAGGGTGAGTACATAGAGAAGGTGTTGGAGAGGTTTAGAATGCAGAATGAAAAACCAGTTAGTACACCTTTGGCCATCCATTTCAAATTAACCAAAGAAATGTGTCCCAAGACACATGAGGAGATAGAATACATGTCCAGGGTCCCTTATTCATCAACAGTTGGAAGCTTGATGTATGTTATAATTTTCATAAGACCAGATATTGCACATGCATTGGGAGTTGTGAGTAGGTATATGAACAATCCAAGTAAATAACATTGGGAGGTAGTAAAATGGATTCTCAGGTATTTTAAATGTACTGCTACTCATGCATTATGTTTTGGAGGTTCAGAGATTCTTTTATAGGGATATGATGATTCAGATATGGTAGGTGATAAAGATAGCAGGAGGAGCACCACAGGGTATGTTTTTACTCTAGGTGGAACAAAAGTAAGTTGGATTTCGAAAATGAAAAAGGTTTTTTCACTTTCAACAATAGAGGAAGAGTATGTTTCTACTACAAAGGCTAGTAAAGAGATGATTTGGTTATAGAGGTTTATGGAGGAATTGGGAAAGAAGAAAGAAAATATAAGGTTGTACAATGACAGGGAGAGTGCCATTCATTTTGCAAAGAACTCATCCTTCCATTCGAATACTATGCATGTACAACTCAGGTAGCATTTCATATGATCCATCTTGGAAGATGGAAATTTGAAGTTGGAAAAGATACATGGTAGCTATAATCATGCAAACATGTTAACAAAGGGAGTAGGGTGAAATCACGAAGGTGGGTTACACTTTCGTGACAATCGGGTCTCCAAATTTTCGAAAAACAATTTTTCGGCCGAACTAAAAAATATTTTCGGCCGAACAATGTAATTTTCGGCCGAACTATTGTTCGGCCGAAAACAT
>ML786195.1:490672-505999 GCA_009831015.1 Picea engelmannii | reverse complement strand
ATTGATTCTAGTATAGAGTTATGATTATTAATTACTTAATTTGTTTTATGAACAATATCCATTAACTTCCCTGCCATTCTCTAACTTTTTCGTACATTATGAATCCTCTCACATTTCAAGATTCACTTTGCATGCCCTTTTCTTAAAATTAAATTATAATTAAATGGAAACTATGTATTATAGCAATTAAAGGATGACACAGAGATGGGTTACAGTTGATATGTTTTGTTATTACAACACAATTGATTGTTTAATGATTTGTTGAGTAGTATTCATGATCTACTCTCTTTATTTTTATCAATTTTATCTCAATACAACCCCCTTAGATATCCCATAACCCTTATTCACCCCCTTCTCATTGACAAGTATTAAACGATTTTTATGGATTGGATTGCATGGGTCTGATGTGTTGCTGAGCCAAAATTTGTTTCATATTTAAAGAGATGTCATGTCTATTTCTTTTAATAAGATAGTTGCTAATAAAAGTTTCATACAAGAATGAGCTTATTTAGTAGAGGGAGCCATGGCCAGAATAATAGGGGAAGAGGAAATTGGAATAGGGTCCCTAGAAGGCCAAGGTTTTCGACACATTTTGATGCAGTTCCACAAGAGTTGAACTAACTCTTCCAAGATGGATTTTTCAACTGGATTGGACAAGGGGTAGTCCAACCTAGGCCATAAAGGCCTCCCTTCCAACCCTAGCATGCCCCTGGTATCCCAGTTCCCCCTAATGTCTCTATAGAACTTGAAGTCCCTGGAAATGATGAATGGCAAGAGATTGTTCATCCAGCAGTCTCCCAACATTATGGCTGGCCCAATTTGTCTCTACCTTCTCCTCCTCAACTGGTCAACCCAATTGTCCAAGTTTCCCCTGGACACTCACCTGTACAGTCTTCCCACGCAAGAAGGAGACTCAAAAATGAAGCCCACCATGCACATGATAAAGGAAAAGTTGTTTCTTCCCCCTCCTCTCCCTCAAGTGATTCTTCCAAATTTGTTTCATCCTACATGCACTCGAGAGATGATTTCTATCATGTTATCAGTGATATCATGCCTAAAGTATACACATAGCCTAAGGTTAATTCAGAGAAATCAAAGGGATAAAACAACAACAAAGGGAAAATTGCCTCCCAAAGTGGCAAATATGGTTTTTGAGTGTATTTATATATTGATGGTTGAGAATAGTTGATTGCTGAAGTTTTTGGACAACACACTATTTTTGGATATTTTGGATATTATATTTTTGGATATGGTTTAAAATATCATTGATATTAATTTTCAAATTATATTATGATGGGAGCCACAAGAAGGGATGTGTTTGATTCATTGACTAGTTGTGTTTAATTTTGTTAAGAAACTAAAGGGAGTCACAAGGGGTCCCACCTACTAGTTATTATTTATTAAATACCCTTATTATTTTTATATTAATTCTTCCCCTAAACTAAAAGTTAGTTGATTTTTACTTGACTTAAATAAAAGAGGTAGTTCAACTACTTCAACTAATTTTTATTGCTTAAATGGAAAAAGAGGAGGAACAAGAGAAAAATAGAAGGAGAAAACATACTAAGGTCTGCTCTTGAGTTCTATTGAGGCAATTCAGTTTTTATTCGTTCTTTAATTCATTGAAAGCCTATTTTTCTTTTATGACAACATGGTCCTATTGTAGACAGAAAGATTCAAGGCCAAATTACATCATTCAGACACTTGTGTTTAAGAGCTCTGGATCTATCTGTGATAGTCTGTGTAGACTTCTTTGTTTATGAATTAAATTTCATGACTGATAAAGGATATTGTGCAGAGTTGAGTGGGAAACAATCTGTGGCAAGTTGATCCAGATTTTAAAGTTCAGTTTTTACTTTCATTCAGAAGTCCTTTTGTATGGTTTTCATCGGGGACATCTAAGTTTGACTTTGGTCCAAACTCCCTCAGGTATTTTTGTAAAGAGAATGATTATTTTGATTTCTTGGAATGAAATAAGCGATTTCTATTCTATCTCACCTGTGTTTAATTGTGACTTGGTATTTTTTATTTTGTCTCCACATTTACTTTTGCATCTATATATTCAAAAAATTATATAAAATGTTGAATTTTTCAGCAATCTTTTATTTATAAAAAAATCAGCCTAAGCCCTTGTAACTAATACCTGTGGATTAGGAAACAATTTTTTAGGCTATAAACATAGGGTGATATTCCCGTCTATATTTCCTTAGTGGAGAAAGATTTGGAAATGCTTGAGGAAGATTATTTCATATCTTTTCCTCAACATTTATGTGGCGACCATACTGAGGAGATCTTCCATATCTCTCTGGTTTATTTTTATGCTTTATTATCATCGAATATATCTACTTTATGATTTTGATTATTTGATTGTTTCATTTCTTAATGACTGTACCTGTTGCAAGCATCCTAATATTGAGCTTGATCTTCAAGATCAGAAAAACATTGCTTTAAACTTGTTTAATACCATGTTAGACACTTCTAATACATGGGTTGAGCTTAATCTCTCATGGGAAAAAATAAACAAGACACAAGTTCCCAAGAACGTTGGGAAGCTAGGCATAGACAATTTAGGAATCAACCATAAATTTCTTTTTCCTTCATTTTTTATCTTCTTTTCATGTCCTTAGACCGTTGTGTTGCTAGGAGAAGAAGAGGTTTATCACCAAAAATTAATCCTATTTCTGAAATAGGAACAAGGAATGTTGTGTTATCAACCCAACAAAGTACTCTAAGGAGAACCTTGTATGATTCGTCTAGTTCGTCTTTCTCTCCCTTACCTATCATTCACAAGATGGAATCTAGTGGTGGCTCTAGTTGCACTGGAGGTGCTTCTTCATCTCAATCCTCAAATTCGTCAGTGATTGGTAGATTATATAGTCACCAAGTCCCTGTCCAATCTACCACAAACCCCACCAAATTCATTAAAAAGTATGGGCTTTTTCAGTTTGAAGAAGATGCTACAACCACCCTGTGGCATGTTTCCTCCCCTCTTAACCTGGCACCTGCTACTCATCCACTTCCTAAATTCAAATAGAATCACCTTAGGTTTTTAGGGAATAAAACTGTCACTACGAATGAACACTTGGTGGAATTTTCTAATGCCTTTCACAACATAGGAGCCAATGACAACGATACTTGTATGTGCTTATTTTTGAATTCCCTTGAGAGGAAGGTTGTGATCGATTTCTTCGATATCCCTCCTAATATTTTATATACTTGGGAGGAGTTAGTCTATTGGTTCAAATCTACCTATGGGAAATCCAAAAGCCTAGCCGAGAAGTTACGAGAATACAATAACATCGCTTATAAGGATGGTGAGACTATTAAGTCCTTCAACTTGCATTTTACCAAGTTATACAATAAAATCCCTGAACTCATTCAACCTCAGAACCAAGTCACTTTCATGCATTATTACAATACATTACCGTCCCCCTATCGTCACAGGATTGAGGAAAAATCCATTGATAACCTCAGTTTTGCTCTAAATACTTGTTTAGATTAAGAAGAATAGCTTGAAAGAACAGGTTTTCCTAAGGGAGAATCAGTTAAATAGACAGACATTTTCTCCCTCTTACAGCTTGTACAAGACATAAATAATTGAATGATAGTGTATGAGAGAAAAGGAAATGTATCCTCTCTTACTCTTAGAGATTCATCTTCTTTTGCACCCCCTTTAGAAATCCGAATGAAAATAATTTTCAGCCTAAAGCTATCATGCCTCGTAGTTGGTGTAACTTTTGCGAGGAACACCATGAGGAAAGTACAGGTGAAGTAAAGAAGAATGCTAGAGATAAAATCTTTGGAAAGAGACTTGAAACTACCATTGATATCCTATACTTTACAGATCCATAAGATGTCATGATCATAAATACTAGGAATAAATCATATTCTCCCAAAATCAAATATAATCCTCCCCGCACTTCTTCTATCCCAAGTTCATCTTCACCGGCTGCTATTGTTCAAGTTCCTAAGACTCTTGACAGTCTAGGAACTACCTCCCCTCTCCCCTTTTCCAAATAAAACATTCTAAAGCAGTTTTCAAACATCAAAGCAGATGCAACCCCTCTGGATATGGTTGTCGTCCCTGAACAATAGAAGCATCTAAAAAAATTTCATGGAAGGAAAATATTTTGTTGTAGACAACCTCTCTGAAGAGGTAGATGAAGAGGATTCATTTGTAAATAAAGTAGGTGTGCATAACTTTAGACACACTGTAAAAAAAATCTCGTTTTATATTTCTGTAAATATTATGGATAAGAATTCCCATTGTTGCCTCATTGATAGTGGTTCGGGCCCAAGTGTAATGTTGAAGATTATTATGGAAGAGCTAGGCTTGTCTTCTACAAATGAAAATGGCATAATCATGCCCTCTTATAATAGTCTACAAAAAATGACCATAGGTGAAATCAAGGACGTGACCTTGGTTTTGTGCACACACCCTGAAATAAGGACAACCCTTAATATTCAAGTAATCAATATGCCAGTAAGAAACTACTCAATCATCCTAAGAATAGATTGGAAAGATTTGATGGGTGGATACTTGTCACTCGATGTGACACACTTATCCATTCCTTGGAATGGTAAAAACATCATAGTCCTCAGAGAGGAAATAATTTCACCTTACATAGAAAGTGTCCCACAATCTAATGTAAATTATATCGAGGAGGACCTAGGAGTGTATTCCAACTTTGTCGAGGAGGAAAACACTACCTTGGAAAAAATCGACTTAGACAATGGGATGTGGCATATGCACTTCGATGGTTCATGCTCCAATGAAGGAAACTGAGCTGGTGTTATCTTGTACTCCCTCGTGGGTAAAATTCATAACTCTTCCTATAGGTTAGAGTTTTCTTGCACAAACAATGTCACTTAGTTCGAAGCATTATTGTTAGGCATTGAAAATGCCTATAATCTAGGTTGTGGTCACCTTACAATTTTTGTGGATTCCGAGCTTGTTGTGGACCTTGTACATAATATATATTCTCCTAGCAACAAGTTAATGAAATGCTACACCCAAACTGTTTGTGCACTTATATTGAACCTACTATATTTCAAGATATCTCATGTTAAAAAGGAATTGAACTCAATGGTTGATTGGTTAGTTTTTTTTGCAGCCTCTCCTAATAGGAAACTTCTACCACAAAGACCTAATTGCACATTTCAATATTTGTATCGTCCACATATCCCTGATAATTTAGAATCATGGTAGGTATTCCCTAATGATGAAATCATTTATGCTTTCATTCAAAATGAACCTTATAAGCCTAAGGAAATTATAACAATGGAAGATAACAAGATTCCTAAGGACTTGACTCCTATAGAAAGTTCATATTCATTGAGTGATGTAGGCAAAAAAGAGAAACATAAATAAGATGAGTCAAAAAGGAAAGTGGGTGAAACGATTTCCTTGAACATTGGAACACTTGAGTCTCCAAAGAATGTTAAAATAGGTGCCCAATGTTCTGATGAAGAAAAATTGAAACTTGCCAAATTGCTTGGTGAATTCCAAGATGTTTTTTCTTGGTCTTATGAGGATCTTTGTGGTTTTGATCCTGCTCTGATACATCATGTCATTCCTATCAAGGAGGGCATAAAACCAGTTAGGAAAAAACAAAGAGCCATTAACCCTACACTGGAAGAAACTATTCGAAAGGATTTGGAAAAAATCTTGAAGGTTGGGATTATCTTTCCAGTTAAGTATTTAGAATGGGTTTCTAATTTTGTTCTTGTTCGAAAAACAACTCATCCAATCAGATTATGCGTAGATTTCCGTGCATTGAATCGTGCTAGTATAAAAGATCACTTTCCTCCCCCTAATATGGAAATGATTTTGCAACAAGTTGCAAGGTCATAGATGATGTCCTTACTTAACAGTTTCTCTGGTTACAATCAAATCAAGGTAAAAAAGGGCAGATAAATATAAAACCAACTTTATTACTCGTTGGGGCACTTTTTCTTATGAACGTATGCCTTTTGGATTATCCAATGCAGGTGCTACTTTTCAAAGAGCTATGCAAATATATTTTGATGATTTGATCGAAAATATTATTCAAATCTATCTTGATGACTTAACTGTGTACTCTAAAAACCGATCAGATCATTTTGGTCATATTAAAATATTTCTCATGTGTTGTAGGAAATTTGGCATTTCTCTAAATCCTTCTAAGTCTATTTTTGACGTTACCAAGGGTAAGCTCCAGGGACACATTGTCTCTAATTAAAGAATAAGAATTGATCCTGAAAGGATTGTTGCTATCCTAAATTTGCCTACTCCCACTTCCAAGAAGGAGGTTCAAGCTTTTATGGGGGTTATTAACTTTATCTGTAGGTTTGTTCCTGATTTTGCTGTAATGGTCAAGCCAATTCAGACTTTTCTAAAGCAAGATCGTCCCTTTTCTTGGACAAGTGATGTCGAAAATGCTTTTGTAGGGATCAAGAAAGAAATCAGTTCGACACCGATTCTGGCCAAGCCAAATTTTGAGAAGGAATTTATGATATATACTAATGCCATAGAGGAAGCAGTTTCTACTATCCTCATGCAATATGATGACCAAGGTAACGAAAAAATAGTAGCTTACATGAGTCAAATATTGTTAGATTATGAGTTTAACTATTCTTTTATTGAAAAACATGCTTTGCTCTTGTTAAATTTGTTGAAAAATTTCGCCACTTCATCTTAGGTAAGCATACGTTGGTAAAAGTCCCTTTACCCACTGTCAAGTTTTTTCTCTCACAGACTTATCTTTCAGGAAATATTGCACATTGTCTTTCCAAGATATAGGAGAATGATTTAACTATCTTGACTTATAACACCATCAAGGGATGTGACTTATCCCTTCACTTAGCTCAGCATGATGAAACTAGTGAAGAAATTGATGAACATGATAGTTCTCTATCATCATTGTTCTACATTGATAATCAAATTCTTCCTGTGTCTGAACATCCTTGGTATAAAAATTTGGTTTACTATTTGCAAAATCAAATATGTCCAGATAGCTTAGACACTCATCAAATAAGAAGGCTCTGTCTCGAATATGCTAGATATGTCATTATAGGAGACTTCTTGTTTAGAAGATCTGTTGATGGTATTTTTCTTCGTTGTGTAAACAATGAGGAAGCACATAAACTGTTGCAAGAAACTCATGGTTCTCCAAATTATGTTATTCATGTAGGAGGTCATTTTTGTGCTAAAACCATTGCTTTTAAGATTATTAGAAAGGGATAATATTGGCCTTCAATCTTTCATGATTCTTATGTTTTTTTGAGATCTCATGACAAGTGTCAGAAATTTGCTGGGAAAGAACTCCTTTCATCCATGTCGTTACAACCTGTCCTCCTGGACTTTCCTTTTTAAAAGTGGGTTTTGGATTTCATTGGTCCTATTAATCCTCCTTCTTCAAGAGGACAAGTCTTTATCTTGACAACTATAGACTATTTTACAAAATGGTTTGAAGTTGTCCTGCTTAAACATTCGACAGATGAGCAGGTGTTTTCTTTCCTTGAAAATAATATTTTTTCCATATTTGGTCTTCCTTTAGAAATTATTATAGACAATGGTCCTGCTTTTATTTCTGCTAAGATGACCCAAATTTTAGCTAAGTTGGGGGTTAATAATTTTACCTCATCAGATTATTACCCCCAAGGAAATGGGCACGTCAAGTCTACCAACAAGAATATGGTGAGAATTGTCAAAAGGTTAATCAAAGATAAGCCTCATCAATGGCACACTCTCCTCACTTACACCCTTTGGGTAGATTGAACTACCACCAAGGTGAGCACTGGTTGCACTCCTTTCCATCTTGTTTATGGTCAAGAAGCCATTCTTCCTACTGAGATGGAACCTTCTTCCTTAAGGTTAATGCTATAGGTAGAAGAATTAAATTCTTCTAATATTTCTCAAATGATGAATGCACTCCTGAATTTAGAGGAGCAAATGATGTTTTCCTTGGGTAACATAAAGAGGAGACAACAGACTGTTAAAACATATTTCAACAAGAGTGTCAAAACTGTCAAATTTAAAGTCAATGATAAGGTATTGTTGTTGGCGATTGGGTATGGAAGTACGTGAAGATCAAGGACAAAAAAGGAGAATGCGAACTTTGCGGAAGACACAGTGACTGTTATTGGGTCAAAGTGAGCGAAAGAGCAGAAACAATGGAGCGAAGTCAAAGAAAGCAAGCCGTTGAATGAGGAGATCAAGGAGGACAGATCAACAAGGAAGAAGGATTTTGGACAACTCAACAAGTGGAAAAAGCCACTGTTGTATGCTTTGGAGCACCACGCGAGAAGGAAGGAAAGACATGCTGGAGAAGCCCTGAAAATATGGGTCAAGTTGACCTCGGGTTTTATACACCTAGGGTTTTGGTATCTAGGGTTTTGAAACCTAGGTTTCGGCCTAAGGATGTCGGTGAGCTATTGTAATTTATAAATAAAGTTCATGAGGACCTAGTTTGGATTGATATGATATTGTTGGGTATAGTTGTTTTGATGTTAAGAGTGATCATTGTTGTGTAAGAGAGAAGTGCCAAGTGTGAGAGCCTTCTGGTATTGTAATATCTTCAACTGGGTGTGAAGATCAAACCTGCATCTGGGTATGCATGAAGGGAAGAGAAAGAGAGGAGAAGAAGAGATATATGCTAGCTAAAAGTGCAGACAAGAACTGTATGCTTCATCATAATATATTATAAAGCACAGTTCTGTGGACGTGGCCCTAGAGAGAGGGTGAACCACGTATATTTTGTGTTGTGTGTGATTGGTATTCTGTCTCTATCATTGATATACTATAATTTCATTGTTGTTTTAGATCTAATAAGTAGATGTGTAGAGTAGATCCTAGTTGCGATATATGAATACATTGTGATGTTCTTGTATTAGATCCACTTGATATTCCCCTTGGTTGTAGACATCTCTTTCCTTCAAACCCCTCATAGCTGCTTCAGGTGAGACTGCATCTGCTTCACAGGTGTTTCCAAAAGGGCCAATAGTTAGGGCTTGTTGGTGCACTCTTGGAGCTGAGCCCTAGGTCTTCCCTTGTGCCAACAAATGGTTCCGTTGCCGGGACAAGAATCTTCTTGAGGGAATGTCAAGGTGGTTCCCATCAAAGAAAGAGACTGAAAAGTGGATAGAGGATCAAGAAAAGGACTTCGCTAAAGCCTAAAAAAAAAATCCTAATCTTAGTATAGTGGATTGGTTGGAGAAATATATCTTCACTGATATACACAAAATTTTCTTTGGAGGAATCCATCAGGAGTTGTATGAGTGGCTAGCTAGATTAGCAGATACCCAGTTCGAGATCCGATCTAGACCTATTGTGGTTTGGACGTTGGAGTTGATCAAGAAGGTCAAAAGAGTTGATAACACCATTTCATGATTAGTAGATCACTTGTTTGTTAGCACCATTGGTGGGTACATCATAGAGTTTGTTGTTGACAGAGTAGAGTCATACAACCAAGCTGAGAGATATTTCTTAAGGGACCCAGAGGGAAATTTTTACAATTCCTGAAGTTGAGACTCAATATGTTATTGCATGAGAAGAACATCTTGAATATACATTATATTGGTCATATCTAGAAAGGCTAATGTTCAAGAATTTGGACAGCGAGAGTGACACAAAAGATGGACATATGCATAGTGGGAGAGTGTTCAGAGAAGTTCACCTTGCGAACTTGTTCAAGTAGAAATATGGGGATGAAGGTTTCTATAGTGGATAAGAGGCAGATATGATAGATGAGGAGCATTCAGAACCTGTTGGGACAGAGGAAGGGAAAGCTGAAGAGCTTCACCGAGAAGAACCTGAGACTTCAAAAACTGCATAGACCATTGAAGTAAGTACTATTATCCCTCCTATTGATTCAGTAGTATTAAGCAATCTGAGTAATCCCAGCCACCAAAGTACACAAAGCACTATCACTAGTAATCACCACATACTTAGTTAGGGACCCTAGGAAGATCTATGGTGGATGAGATGAGACTTCCTATTTTTAGGGGAGATGGATCTAAAGAACCTGACCAACACTGGTTCCTATGTGAATCCATATGGAATATTAAAAATGTCACTGACGAATATGTCAAAAGAACCCAGTTTAGTACCACTCTAAGGGATCGTACACTGAGCTGGTACATGAAGCTTGTTCAAGGAATTGCATAGTCGAAGCCACTGAATCATATTAAGAATGCACTAATTGCAGAGTTCAAGAAACCGAAGTCGGAGTCACAATGTATTACAGAGATGAAAGAGATCAAGAAGAAGGTGGTCAAACCTGTTTGGGAATTCGATAAGAGATTCAAAACCTTGACAGGTCAATTGACTTTTCAGATTCCAAATGAATAGAACAAAGAATGGTTCATTGTTTCCCTCTTACCCCACATAAGAGTTCCTATGATGCAATAGAATATTTCTTCACATTTTGAGGCACTCAAGATCACCATGAAGCTAGAATCAAACCCTAAAGAATTATGCTCAAGTATGAGTCAGATCTTGAGCCAACTGACTAGTTTGTCTTTGCAGGTCGAAGATATGAAGAAAGACAAGGGAAAATATAAAAGAGAAGACATCTGGTGTGTCAGATGCGGATCAGAAGGCCATGAAAAGTAAAATTTTCCCCTATTCAATGAATACTTGGCTTCTGGAGCTCCGAGCCCTTTGAAGAAAGTCACCTTAGCCTGGTGCGAGGTATGCAAAAATAGGCATCGCCCTGGTGAGTGCTACTACATGCAAAAGTATGTTCAGACACGTACAAATTTGTATTGCATGTTCTGTAAGTTCGTGGGACATGATGATAGGGATTGTAGGGCTTACGATCTCATGTATGAAAGGTTGAGAGACATATATAAGATTCAAGGAGAAGTACCACAAGAAGGAAACACTACGCAGTATAACTCCCCTGGGAGAGAAAACTTTAATCCTCGTGGTGGATTCAGAGAAGGAGGAGGAGGAGGAGGAGAAATGGATCGAGGCTGAGGATAGATAATATGTTATAAATACACACAACCAGGACACCTCGCAAGGGATTTCTAGAACCCTTGTACTACTTGCACCTACTGTAGCTCATTTGAACATGTTATAGAAGATTGTCCTGTGCTTCTAGCTAAACTTCAGGAAAGATGAGGACCTTAGTATAACCTGTAAGTGCAACTAATATATGTTAAACCTCATGGAGAAGACCCTAGAGTGGTTTTTATAACCAGATGAGGTGTTGTTACAGGAGACGATAGAATAACCCAAGGGAAGATTACAGAAGACTCGGGAATCAGAAAAGCTACAGAGAAGACACAAATGTTTGATGCAAAGAAAGAAAGACAAATGTTTGAGGAGGCAAGAAAAGAATTCAGAGGAGACCAAGGTTCTTCATATAAGAAACGACCGGAAGTGAGAGAATATGGAATGCCTCTGGCATTTGATCAGTCTACTTCACCGAAAGAAGAAAAAGAGGTAAGCAATCTCATGGAATTCCTATATACTTGTATTAAGTTGATTCAAGATGAGAGCGTTGTACAAGAGTTACAAAATTTAATCAGACAATATGAGCTAGGAAATATAGACCCCTTATTGAATATGGAAGTACACCAAATTAGTAAGACGAGAAGGACCAATAAGGAATTACATTTGAATGCTCAAATAAGTGAGTATGAGATGGATTTTGTATTCCTTGACTTAGAGTCAAAAGTCAATGTCATGATGAAGCAAGCATGGTCACTGATGGGAAAACTGAAGTTGATCTATTCCCCTATCAGGCTTAGGATGGCCAACCAACATGTTGTAAGTCCATTTGGAAGATTGGAAAATGTCCCTGTGGACATTGATGGAGTAAGAACATTCACAAATTTTGAGGTAATTAAGATAGTTGATGACAACTTCCCTTACCCTACGCTATTAGGAATTGATTGGGCCTTCAATAATTCCACTGTGGCTGATTTAAAGAAAATATGTATGACTTTTGAAAAATATGGCCTTAGGTTCATTGCACCTTTAGATCCAGATGAAGGTCCATGATACACTGAACCTATTAGAGAGGAAGATCATGCATATGAGTTGGAAAACATATACAAATTAACCATCAGACAACAGGATTACATTAATCCTACAGTAGATGGAAACTTAAGCTGGAGAAGTGACAACGCATGCTCATCAGACTCCGAAGAAGCACTAGAGAAGTGGTAGAATAAAATGTCTGAAGTATCTACAAGAATATGTGCTAGATCAACTAGAGAAGTTCACTGGATTGGCATAGCCATAAGTAAGTTACCCACCTTTGATGCTATAAATCCTTTAGAAACCTTCTTGTCAGACTTTGAAGAGAGTGTACCAATGCAACAAAGACTATTGCCGATGGATGAGGCCATGAAAGAAACCCCAACAAGATGGTGGGGGAACACAAAAGTAACATTAAATATTGGATACAGTGTCGTACCTTGATGACAACGCGGTTCTCAACACAAGTAGAAGGTTGTGAAGTTCGATACATAGGTAAAATATACCCAAAGGACCATGTGAAAAACTGTGAGGAAGCATGGAGCAACGTTCCTCAAGAAAAATGGGTACACAAATTCATCAAAACACTGGACACAACACGTATCAACGGGTACCTTCAAACAGAGCTGTGCCTCATCATTGCAGATTGGAAAGGTATGATTCATAATTTTGTAACCACCATCATTTTTGAAATTCAATATCCTTTAGTAGATCAATAATTACAGATTGTGAGACAGAAAGTGTTTGAGGAGGCCTATAGCCTCCCTTTGGAGCAAGAAGAGGACGAGTGGACTGTGCCTCTCCAGAAACTAAAAGGATGTTACAACATCAATGCTGATGAAGACGATGATCTGAAGGACTAGGACCAAGAGTTCAGTTACCATTTATTAGACAGTTGATCAAGATTAAGAAAGTCAATATTGGAACATAACAGACACCTAAGTTTGCAAATGTTGGAGATTATTCTGATGTTGCTACCATTGACAACATTACATAATTACTGCATGAATATCAGGACTTGTTTCCAACCAAGTTCACTGACATGAAGGGCATTAAAGGGCCTATGGGAGAAATGAAGATTCCTTTGAAACCATATGCAAAGCCAATCAAATAGAAACCTTACAAATTGAATCCTAAATATAAGGATAAATTGAAGATTGAGCTTGACATAATGCCAGAAGAAAGAATTATAGAACCCATCGAAGAATCATAATGGATTATCCCTATGGTGATACAAGACAAGAAGATAGGAAAGATCAAGATTTGCGTAGATCTCAGGAAGCTGAATGATGCTTGTTTGCATGACCCCTTCCCTACACCATTCACTGACAAAGTGTTAGATAATGTGGGAGGCCAGGAAGTATATTGTTTTACAGATGGATTGTCGGGATACCATCAGATCCATATTTCCAAGGAAGATCGCCATAAGACCATGTTTGCAACAGAATGGGGATCCTACCAATATACAGTGATGCCATTTGGATTGAAGAATTCCCCAACCATATTTTCCAGGGTGGTGGTCGAAGCATTCAAGAAATTTCTGCATAAATTTCTAGAAGCATATTTTGATGATTGGATTGTTTTTGGTTTATTGAAGAATCATATTGAATGTATAAGGATAATGCTGGACAAATGCAGACAGTTTCAGATTTCCTTGAACCTAAAGAAATGCATTTTCTTCTCACCATTTGGAGTACTATTAGGCCACATTATATGCAAGAAGGGATTGTTGGTAGACCCATCGAAAATTGCCATTATAGTTGATCTGCCACCTCCTACTTCAGTTAAACAGTTGTGCATTGCATTGGGACACATAGGTTATTACAGGAAGTTCATTAAAGGATACACTCAGATCACAACACCCATGGAGAAACTTTTGAATAAATATTGTTAGTTTATTTGGAAAGAAGAATGTTAGTAGAGCTTTGACACACTGAAACAGAAGATGGTTACTGCACCTATTCTGGTTTTCCCAGACTGGACCAAGTAATTTCATGTGCATATCAATGTGTCTTCCATTGTTTTAGGAGTTGTGTTAGTGCAACCTAGAACAGGAGACATCGAACACCCGTAAACTTTTTCTAGCAGGAATCTATCAACTGTTGAGATTAATTACACCACCACTGAGCGAGAAGGGTTAAACATGGTATATGCATTGCATAAATTTCTCCACTACTTGTAGGGAGGACACTTTAAAATGTTTACTAATCACTCCACACTGAAATAACTAGTCAACAAGACAGTGTTGGGGGGAAGGATATGCAGATGGCTTCTTCTATTTCAGGAATATGATTTTGAGATCATAGTAAAGCCAGCGAGAATGAACAAAGGTCCTGATCACTTGTCAAGGTTGGAACATGGTGAAGAGCCCACCATTTTGGAGGATGAAACGCCATATGCACAATTTCTAGCCATTACAAAGATCGATGACCACTTTGCAAAGATAGTCCAGTTCCTATCAACAGGAATGGCACCTAGTGAGTACACAATTCCTTAGAAGAAACAACTAGTAGTGTGCTCTACATACTTCTCACTTATAGCTGGACATCTATACAAGATGGGACCTGATGAGATATTAAGAAGATGTGTTATGGAGGCAGAATGACCACTGATCCTTGCATAAGCTCATGAAGGCATCGCAGGAGGAAATTATGCAGGAAAAGCAACTGCGCAGAAGGTTCTTAGAGCTGGCCTTTGGTGGCCTACCTTACACAGATATGTTAAAAACTATTCCAGAGCCTGCGATGTATGCCAAAGAGTTGGGAAACCTTCTAGAAGAGATGAAATTCCCCTAAAACCATACCTGGCCCTATAAGCATTTGAGAAATGGGCCATTGACTTCGTTGGACCTATAAACCCACTAGGAAAGTGTACAGGAGCAAGGCACATAATTACAACAACAAAATACTTGACCATATGGGCTGAAGCAAGAAAAGTTAAGGAATGTAGATCAACTATAGTTGTGCGCTTCATACTTGATGACATCATAATGTTGTGGGGTATTCTACCCTACAGACTAATAAGCTAGGTCTCTAAGCTTATACGCAGATCATGACCCTTAAGATTTAACTTTTAACCTTCTACCCAAAATCTCAACCCCTTTTCTCAGGCAAACACGGGAAGAATGGACTAACCTTTTTGTCGACGGTTGAAGTAGATCCTCCTTTGAGTTGTTATCTCCTTGCTGCTGCTGCTCCTTCCACAAAGCTTCCAGCAATCAAGACACCACTATGCATGCATGCTACTGATCTACTAGGGGGTTAAAGATAAAACATAAATCAAATAACATAGATGAGATTCATGTATTCGGGACGGGAAAAGCATCTTTTTCATTAATCTCAATATGAACCAACTTA